>ML404067.1:3815-24853 GCA_005239525.1 Nicotiana knightiana | reverse complement strand
TATATATATATATATATATATATTTATATCTTTCGATTAAAATCTCCTCAATCATAATCTACTGGAACTCAGTCCGCCACTCAGAATTTGTAATGGAGTGCAGTACATGGGAAAAGCTCCTGGATCTCTGTCCGTACTCCCAATTTAAATATGCGATGCAGTACAGGGGGAAAGCTCTCAGATCTCTGTTAGTAGTCCCAATTTAAATATGCGATGCCGTACAGGGGGAAAGCTCCCAGATCTCTGTCCGTTGTCCCAATTTAAATATGCGATGCAGTACAGGGGGAAAGCTCTCGGATCTTTGTCCGTAGTCCCAATTTAAAAATGCAATGCAGCCACTGAGGAAAACAACCAGAATGCGATAGAGACAACACATATTGCCACAACCGGCGCGAAAGCAAATGAGGTCGAATACAAAGTGCGATAAGCAAATCAATACAAAGACTTAAATCACAAAAATGGTAACAACTCGCTCATAAGAAATAGCCACTGAGAGGAATGCCAAGCACAAAGAGAGAACAACATAACGAGGGGAAGACAAGACAAATATATCAACTATTCTATACGTTCAAGTTCGCAACCAAGAAACCAAATCATCTTGGCAAGGGAAATCAACTATAACCAATATCACTTTGACAATTAGCTTCACCGAATAAACTCAGTTTGAACAATGCTCAGTAAATAGGCAGCATATGAAGGAAAACATAGCATAACGGTAGGAAAAATAAAGTCTTCATATAAGTCAATTAAGATCATATAAGAAACAAGGAATGCTAGGCAAGTACTTCTAACTTGAACAGGAGGATATGAGATTAGAAATCAGGAAATTCAGATACAACAAGTTCAATTCATATACGGGGAACATAAGGAACCAAAAATCCCTAAAGGGAAATCTATATGCAAATAAATTCGAGTACACATNGAAGGCCTCCGGACGGCTCAAAATCAACTAAAACAACTTCAAAATACATATAAAACGTATAAGGAACGATTCCGAATAATAAAGTTTCAATCTTTGCAAATGTATAAATATTGACCCAAAAGTTGAACCCCTGGCCCGCACCTCGGAACCCGACAAATTTTACGAATTCCGATTACCCATTCCGATTCAAGTTCACCCATTCCAAATTTATCCAATTCCGATAACATTTGGTCATTCAAATCATGAATTTTCATTTTTGAAGTTTTCTTTCAAAACCCACAATCCCCTAACCCCAACACAATTTAAATGAAAAAAAAGAACTAATTCATGAAATATATTTAATTCTAGTGAAAGAACACTTACCCATTCGATTTGTGTGAAAATCCCACAAGGAGTCGCCCAAAACCGAGTTCTAGAAGTCAAAATATGTTTAAAATAGTGAAACCCCCGATTTTGGAAACTTATAATCTGCCCAGGCTTTTAAAGAATCGCGATCGGGGTGATCGAGGCGCGATCGCGTAGAAGGAAAATGAAGCTGGCTTAAAATGCTCTACGCGATCGCAGAACAGCTTATGCGATCGCGTATAAGGAGTAAGTTGGCTTCTCCGATTTTTCGCGGACCAACTATTGCGATCGTAGTGAAGGAAATTACTGGGTGAGTTTGACACTCTATGCGATTAGAGATCATTCTATGCGATCGCATAGAAGGAAACCAGATGACAGTATTCAATAGTTCAAAATAGGGAAAATGGACCCAGAACCTATCCGAAACACACCCGAGGCTCACCCGGGACCCCGTCCAACTGCACAAACAAGTCATATCACTTAATACGGACTCACTCGAGGTTCCAAATCACATAAAATAACACTAAAACGATGAATCAAACCAAAAATTAATGAAATTTCTCAAAACTTCTTTAAACATCAATTTTTATTTGCATTTAAGGTCCGAATCACGTCAGACTAAGTCCGTTTCTTAGAAAATTTCACAGATAACACGTATAAGACATATCGAACCTGTATCGGGATCCGGAACCATGATACGGGACCGATATCACAGGTTTCACCTCTAATTTCATTTTCAAAAACCTTTATATTTTCAGAAAATAGTTTTCTTTAAAAATTCATTTCTTGGACTTGGGACCTCGAAATTCGATTCCGGGCATACGCCCAAGTCCCATATTTTCCTTCGGACCCTCCGGGACCGTCAAATCATGGGCCCGGGTCCGTTTACCAAAAATGTTTACTGAAGTCAACTTCATTCAAATTTCTAATACAATATTATCATTTTTATCCGTTTTTCAAATAAAGGCTTCCCGGCTGCACGCCCGGGCTGCGCACGTAAATCGAGGTGAGATAGAAGGAGGTTTTGACGACCTCGAAACACAGAATTAGCTAGAAATATACGGGATGACCTTTTGGGTCCTCACAGACCGGCCGGGTCGTTACATTCTCCCCCACTTAAACACACGTTCGTCCTCGAACGTGCCTAGAGTTGTTCCAAACACTACCAAAATTGCTGTGTAACCTACCATGCACATATTCGGAGGTGATCCCACGTCACTCTACCCCATATAGGTCTAATAGTACAACACAGTTGAATTTTCGAAATCCAATCCTGACCATAAACCATAGAACTAAATTTCCACTTCTGAGTCCATTCACAAATCAAATTTCCACTACTTTAAGCTGAAATTGTCTGAACACGCTGTATCAAGCCATATCTGCAACACAAGATGAAATCACATAATATACCGCATGACTCAACACTCATAGCTATGACTCCTAATCCCAATCGCTGCTCATAACAACCCAATATCGGTAAATAACCTCTTATCAAACAAAACCTCGCTTAAACACCTTCATATGGTGCCGATGATGAAAGAAACACGTAGAAACCAGCAATCATTCGTCCGATCAGCATCAATACCATCCAGAGCCATAACTTGTGCAACTCGTGCACTCAATAACAACATCCCAAGAGCTCAATTCATAAAATAGAGAAGACTCACATGAGAGGACTATCGCGCCATTACTCTTGCCATTACCACATCATGCTAAAAGCCGGATACACATCGTGAAACCATATCACACAAATCCGACACAAAGGATCATACCTCTACCTAACTGAGCTGCAAAGCGTGATCCCATCCAACCGTTGGACCACATGGCATACTCCTAGCCACCTTGCTCAAAATCAATAACCATGCGAAATTCAACATCAATTACTTAAAGTGCATTGCCATAACCACGGGGAAATTGGATGATACCATGCCACCCGAACCAGAAAGAACATAACCAACACGTCTCAATCCTGCAACACCCAATTACTTACCTTACTCAAATCTCGCTATAAATCCCCGATAGAACTACACCCTATGCACATATATAACCAACAATCACAACTCCTCGAAACACCGAAAGGTAACTCATAGATTACTCCAAAACACGAATAAGCTTAGTGACAATCAAATGGTACATCCCTCAATAATAGCAATTTGGGGTCAACAATTCCGACTCGGTGTAGAACACACACCCATACTGGCCTACCAATAATTATATTCTAAATCAACTCTGGTCATCCACAACAGGTAGATAACTCTCCAAAGGTTCATAATGACTGAATCATGACCTATACTAACACCTGACTAGCTTTGCTCGCATCCTCGTAGTTCACAACTACAAAAATAATCTGTTCATGAAAACTCCCAGTCTCAAAATCCATGAGGCGCACTAATTACCATATCTGATCCCAATTCCACCACTCAAATATATAACACGCCCCTAATACTTTATAATTTCACGAGGAATACCCCCATAATTCCTCTATGTCACCAAAAAACCTTGAATATCAGCAGTCGATCCAACAAAAGAGCGTCGTAACACCAATGAAGCACCCTTATTCAAACACATTGCCTTAAACACATTGTCCTTAATGAATGTATACTCTCATCCAGCCACCCAATAGTGGTATCCTTTACCTAATCATCTAAAACTGCCAGCTCTGACCTTCCTTCCAGAACTGAACCATGACCTCACATATTCCACTCTCCATTATACATAAAATACCGCATACGCCATGCAATCCTATGATAAATATGAGAACTTCATGCTCCCTTCCTAGCCACAAACAACTACGTACCCAACTAGCCAAGAACTTTCCATATGATTCCATCTAGAAGCAAAATCACTATTCATCACATGGCCGTCACACCAGTAGAAATATACATCTCTAACCGTGGTAAAAACCATCAAGAACTCCCGAATCACATTTGTACAACACCAAAACGCCAAGACTGAATCCTTCCAACTCAACCAAGCTACGCATGCCACAAAATTCCAAGAGAATTGCTAAGAAACACCTGTAACAACTCATTACCTTATAAACACCCAAAGAACTAACCATATCCCTTATCATGTCGACCCGATGTACTACCAAGCTGTCCTATTTATCCAAGTCCCCTCTGAATTACTTTCGAATTGATACTTCTTCTTGCCATAATACCGTAATTCTCAATCCCGACTCACCGCACGGAACCCGAGCATAAAAATTTATATCGTCTAAGGCTCATAAGCCGCTGAATACTCTCTCAAACATCCCCAGACCACCACATAAAAAATACTTACCCTGAATAGACTTCATGCAAATTTAAAGTCATTACGTTCGCTTTCCTGATACTGATGAATAGAATCCATGATAATGCAAATACACCACAAGCCTTGACACCTTCCTCGTAAATCTTAATTCTAGACCTTCTCACACCTTGAAGATCCTCGATCGCTACATATAACCTTGAATTCGTCTGAACCATTCTCGAACGTCATTCACTTTACGCAATTTCAATTACAATAACAAAGTAAATAAAATGACCTAACCCCGCTCGCAATCTACATACTAGGAAAGTAATCCACATATTTGGAGAAACAATCAAACTCATACACTGCACACACTACCCTTCCAAGTACAACTCAATCATTCAATAAATTCCATTATCCGTAAGGTACATTACAACCTGTATCGAAGAATTTCCTATTACTCGAGCCATTCCCAGGCTCCACCTCTGCAGGGCAATAACTGATTCACCAGTATACCTCGAACCGAAACCAATACAACACATAATCATGTAATCAACTTATCAATAATGAACTCCCCCACTTGGCTCAAAGCCATGGATCAAGACAAACAATAACTCACGATGCCCACACATTATCATTGCCACCATACTGTGATGGGATTCAACTAAATCCTTCATACGCTTATATGACCTAGACCGTCTAACCCTCAACTTGTATGCAAATCTCGCATTCACCATTGTAATGGTCATGCCAACTCCCACAAGCGATCTAAACTCAAATTACAACATACATCATTTACTGATAGAGAGAATTTACTACAGATCAACATAAGGGTCACACACTTCAGGACAACCCGCAGGAGATACCCCTACCTGCTTAACCTCAAAATGATATCTCCCTATACACTTCAAAAATCATAGCTATCACGCAATTACTATACCTTCCTACATTAGAACACAACCACTGCCTGCCCCCAAGACACTCCATTAAGCGGTATAAGAACCTGAAGCTGATGGAAATACTAACACTCGAGCTGTGGTCAAGGAATTATTGAGCTTCTGGAAGCTCTACTCACACTCGTCTTACCACATAGATACCTTCACTAGACACCACGTGTCCCAAGAATGCTACTGAACTTAGCCAAAAATTTACAATTGGAGAACTTCGCACAAAGCTTCTCTTCCCTATACCCTTGTAATACCATAATCAAATGTTAAGTATGCTATCCCTGGCTACGAGAGTACGACAGGATGCCATCAATAAATACATAACAAAAGAGTTATAACACGGCTGAATATGTTGGCAATCAAATACATGACCGCTGCTGGGGCATTGGTCTGCCCGAAGGACATCACCAGGAACTCATAACACAATAGAAGGACCCGCTTCGCTCCACATCTAAACACCATAAGTGGTCATTCACTACACTCACAGCTCAAGGCCATATTCTAACTTAAGACTGAAGTCAATTACTCAATGATTCTTGCTACCTCTCCCGCTAATCCATTCTTGCCACAATCAAACAAACTGAACACATCTAACTATAAATCACACTCACCACGTAGTCATCTAGTCACAAAGTTCCATCAATAAGGACACCAACGGACATATAAGTCCCGCAACACATGTGCTAACCCAATTGAAATCTCAACTCTCAAGCCACAGACAAAATGCGACCTGAAGTCCTTCCGACTGGCCCATTATTAACATGTTAAAAATCACATCTCACCCATGGAAGTCATAAGCCGACGACGCACATCTGATACCAAGCGCTCGCGTGCGCATTCGAATACATGAAAGGAATTCAAGGAGTTACGCTTTTGGATGAATAAAATGGATTCGCACGACAAGAATTCAAGAATGTGGAATGTTTCCTAAGGGTTCTCCAGCTTTTCGAAGATAAGTACAGATGTCTCCGTACCGATCTGCAAGACTCTACTAAACCTGCTCATGACCGTTGAGTCCTATGTAACCTAGAGCTCTGATACCAACTTGTAATGACCTAAAATCCTAACAAGTCGTGATGGCGCCTATTGTGGAACTAGGCTATCCAACCATCACATAACTACACATTTGTTTTAATATATTTTCTCAAAAATCAATAATAACAAGCAACAGAGTATAAAAATTTCTCCAAGTCTTTAAGCAAACATAATAATATAATCTACTGTCTAAACAAATCCCCTAGGACTGGAGTCAACCGATCACGTGCATCTAAGAATAAAACTAACACATCTAATGTCATAAACCATGTCTCGAAATAAAATACTAATACTAATGAAGGAAGGGAAATGGAGAAGTTGCGGACGCTGTACAACTACCTCGAAATCCCAAAACCTGACGATAACCAATTCGGATGGCTACTGCTCTGAACCAGTACCAGGGTCTACACACAGAGGTGCATGGAGTAGTGATGAGTACGCCAACTCAGTAATAATGAAAATAAATCACAGTTTGAAGAATAAGAAACACACAACAACAAATACACCAATCCACAAAATCGTAAGATACCAAGTCTCAATAAAGTATGCATAAGTTCGAAAACTAGTTTTCGTAAAAATCCTTGAAACAAGTATAATTTCCAATATTTCTCATTAAAACTCCCAAAATATCAGTTTGAAAGATGAAACGAATCATAATCAACAGCTCAGCAAAATACCATTTTTAAACCGCCCCTCGGGCAAAATCATCACTCATAATCAGTCACTCAGCACCTTACCATCACTCAATAATAGTCACTCAGCACCTCACAGTCATTCAACATCAGCCCCTCGGGAAACTTCACTGTCACTCATGCCTCCCAATCACTCATCACTCAGCACTCGGCACTCGCACTCAGTAGGTACCTGCACTCACTGGGGGTGTATACAGACTCCGGAGGGGCTCCTACAGCCCAACCGCTATAAACAAGCCAAATCATGGCATCAACCACTCTTAGGAAATCGAACTCTCTCATATCATAACATCCTCACAATATTGGCTTCGGACTCACTCAGTCAGAAACTCTGAACATGCCCCTCGGGCCATAAATAAACGGGGTTCTCGACCCAAAAATAGTATTTCATTTCAAGAAATTATAATATCATCAAATATGAGCGTCAACAATTTCACAAGAAAGACTAAGTGTAAAATCGTAGTTTCAAAGTGAGGAATATCAGTAAAATAGCCCCCAAGGGGTTAAAACAGATCGGCACTAGGCCCCAAACATGGCTTACAACCCAAATATATCAAAACATGATAATACTATAAAATATATACTTTAAAAGCAATTTCGCAACTCAATAGTTGCCTAAAAAGGAACATTTTTCCAAATCTCCAGTTCGTGCACGCCCCACACTCGTCATCCAGTGTGTGTGTCACTCCAAAATCCATGAAAGGATGTAAAGTCCGGGGGTTTCACACCCTCAGGACAGGATTTAAAGGCATTACTTACCTCAAACTAGCCGTAGAGTTATTCCGCAACATGCTTGCCTCTCGAATCAACTCCCGAGTGCTCCAAATCTATCAAGTTCAGATTTTTCACATCAAATTATGCTAAGGGGATGAGTTCCAATTAAAAAATATCAATTTTAGCACAAAACCCGAAATTAGCCAAAACCCGACCCCAGGGCCCGCATCTCGAATTTCGACAAACTTTATACCAAAACGGTCCTCATCATCTCACGAGTCCGTACATATAAAGAAATATGAAATCGGAGTCCGTTTGACCCCTCAAATCATCCCTAAAAGGCCTCTTAAACTCAAGCCCTAATTTCACCTTTTTCTACTGATGTTCCCCAATTAAACACTGTTAATTTGGTCCTTAATCACATATAATCGAGTTATTGGGTCCAAAATCCTTACCTCAATGAATAACAATCTTCTTCCCTCTTCGAAATCGCCCCAAAAGCTCGAATCTCGTTCAAAAATGGAAGAAAACTCGGACTGCTCGTTATATATACACTGTCCAGAATTTTTGCGGCACTGTTCACGCAGTACTGTTCACGCTGCTGTGAAAAAAATGCAGCAGCTTTTCTTCTAGTCTAAATTTGTTAACCTTCCGAAATCCACCCGAGGCCCTCGTAATCTCAACCGAATATACCAACACGTCCCAATATACAATACGAACTTAGACGAGCCTTCGAAACATCAAAACACAAAAATCACATCGAATTCAAGCCTATGAACTTTGAAATTTCTAAGTTCCACCAACGATGCCGAAACTATCCAAAACACCTCCGATTGATCTGAAATTTGCACACATAACCAAAATGAAATTACGAACCTGTTCCAACTGTCGAAATTCCATTCTGACCCAGATAGCCTATTTTCCACTGCCGACCGGAAATCGCCAAAAACTAACTTTCGCCAATTCAAGCCTAATTCTACACCGGATATCACAAAAATATTCCGAACACACTCCTAAGTCCCAAATCACCTAACGAAGCTATCCGAGCCATAAAATCCGCATTCCGAGGTCGTTTACCAATATGTCAACTCTCAGTTGACTTTTCCAACTATAAGGGCTATTTTTAAAGACTAAATGACTAAATTCTTGCTACAACCCTTCCGATTGCGAGCCTACCAACTCTAACACATCATAAACAGTATAACCAACCTATGACAAGGCAAAAATAGGAATAATAATGAAATTTCTGCGGAACGACCGGCCGAGTCGTTACAGATATCTATATATCCTTACAATTATTCCGCTTTATTTTCTGTCTGTTTATTGATAATTACTAAAAATGGATATAATTGGCTAGATAATCTCTAATGTTGGCTTTCCTGACAGCTGTGATGTTAGGCGACATCACGATCCCGACGGTGGAAAATTTCGGGTCGTGACAATTGTGTCCTAATTATTAGGGGATTCTATATAAATGACTATTTCTAAATATTTAGGAAAATAATAAATTGACTATTTTGTCAAGTATGAACTCAATTTTAAAAGGGTAAAAAATGCGAACGGTATTTTTAGGGTCTTCGTGCTTTTAATATACTATAGATTTTTTTTTCATTATTACCCTACAAAAGTAATTGGTCTCCTAATTGTTGTCTTATTGTCTTTCCTTTTTTACCTACGAACTTTTTGACTTTATAATATTTTCGTCGCGACCCCAAATTCCAACAGGCCGTGATGGTACCTATCGTGGAACAAGGCTAGCGAACCATCACATAACTACACACTTAGTTTAATCAAATAACGCAATATCATTAAATATCAGCATTGCAAGCATGAAAATTTCCTAAGTCTTTAGGCAAATATAAAATAATCCACCGTCTAAACAATTCCCCCAGGACTAGAGTCAACATGGTCACGAGCATCTAAGAATATAACTAACTCTGCTAATGTATTAATAAATGTTTATGAATCAAATGCTAATACTATAATAAGAAGGGAAGTGGAGAAGTTGCGGACGCTGAATAGCTACCTCAAAATTCCGTAAATGCTGCTGATAACGAACGAATATGGCTACTGCTCCGCACTAGTACCTGGATCTGTACACAGAGGTACAGGGAGTAATGATGAGTATACCAACTCAGTAGTAATAAAAATAAATCACAGTCTGAGAATAAGAAACACACAACACAAATACACCAATCCACAAAACAATAAAATTACACGGCTCAACAAGGTATATAGAAGTTCAAACTAGTTTCCGTAAAAATTCTTTAAAACAAGTATATTTTCCAGTATTTTTCAGTAAAATTCCCAAAAATATCAGTTTGAAAAATAAAGTGAATCATAATCAAAACTCAGTAAAATATCATCAAAAATCTACCCCTCGGGCCATAATCATCGCTCATAAATATTCCCTCAGCACCTCACCATCACTCTGTAACAGTCACTCAGCACCTCACGGTCACTCAGTATCAGCCCCTCGGGCATCCTCACTGTCACTCATGCCTCCCAATCACTCATCACTCATCACTCGGCACTCGGCACTCGCACTCAGTAGGTACCTGCGCTCACTAGGGGTGTGTACAGACTCCAGAGGGGCTCCTACAGCCCAAGCGCTATAAACAAGCCAAATCATGGCATCAATCACTCTTAGGCACTCAGCCTCTCTCATATCATAACATCCTCACAATATTGGCCCTCAGCCTCACTCAGTCATACACTCTCAACATGCCACTCGGGCCATAAATAAACAAGGTTCTCGACCCAAAATAGTATTTCATTTCAAGAATTAATATCAACAAGCGCTGAGTGTCAAAACAATTTATCAGGAAAGACTGAGTGTAAAATCATAATTTCTAAGTGAGGAATTATCAGGAAAATAGCCCCAAGGAGTTAAAACAGATCAGCATTAGGCCCCAAACATGGCTTACAACCCAATTATATCAAAACTTATCAATACTATAAAGAATAGGCTTTAAAAGCTGTTTCGCAACTCAATAGTGTCCCAAAAAGGAAACATATTTCCAAATTTCCAATTCGTGCACGCCCCACACTCGTCATCCAGTGTGTGCGTCACTCCAAAACCATGAAAGGATGTAAAGTCCGGGGTTTCATACACTTAGGACAGGATTTAAAGACATTACTTACCTCAAACTAGCCCGGAAAGCTACTCTGCAACACGGTTGCCTCTCGAATCAACTTCCGAGTGCTCCAAATCTACCAAGATCAGATTGTTATCATCAAATTATGCTAATGAATTCCTATTGAAAATTACCAATTTTAGCACAAAACCCGAAATTAGCCAAAACCCGACCCCTGGGCCCGTGTCTCGGAACTCAAAAAATTTTATACCAAAATGTTTTTCATCATCTCACGATTCCGTACATATAAAGAACGCTAAAATCGGAGTTCGTTTGACCCCTCAACTCGACCCCTAAAGGTCTTATAATCTCAAGCCCTAACTCTATTTTTTTCTACTGATTTTCATGAATTAAACATTGATATTTGATCCTTAATCACATATAATCGAGTATTAGGGTAAAAAATCCTCACCTCAATGAAGAACAATGATTTCCTCTCTTCAAAATTTCCTCAAAAGCTCTCTTTCCGTACAAAAATGGTGAAAAAGTGAGTATTGGTCGCGGAGGGTTTATTTTTATACTGTCCAGAATTTTCGCGGTACTGTTCACGTGTTTTACTATTCATCCGAGTTATTGTTCATGTTGCTGTGAAAAAAATGCAGTAGCTTTTCTTCTAGTCTAAATTGACCCTTTAAGCTTTCGAAATCCACCCGAGGCCCTCGAAAATCTCAACAAATATACCAACACGTCCCATAACATCATTCGAACTTAGTCAAACCTTCGAAACACCAAAAAAAACATCAAAACACCAAAATCACATCAAATTCAAGCCTATGAACTTTGAAATACCTAAATTCCACCAATGATCCCGAAACCAACCAAAACATATCCGATTGACCTGGAAATTTGCACACATATCCAAAATGCTATTACGAACTTGTTACAACTTCCGAAATTCCATACCGACCCCGATAGCTTATTTTCCACTGCCGATCGTAAATCGCCAAAAACTAACTTTCCCCAATTCAAGCCTAGTTCTACACCAGACATCACAAAAATATTCCGAACACACTCCTAAGTCCCAAATCACCTAATAAATCTATCTGAGCCATAAAATCCGCATTCCGAGATTGTTTACCAATAAGTCAACTCTTAGTTGACTTTTTCAACTCTAAGGCTACTTTTAGAGGCTATGTGTCTTAACTCCTTCTATAACCACGCCGAACCTGAGCTAACCAACTCTAACACATCCTAAACAGTATAACCAACCTATGACAAGGCAATAAAAGCAAATATAATGCCAATTCTGTGTGACGACCGACCGGTTCGTTACATTCTCCCCCTCTTAAACAAACGTTCGTCCTCGAACGGGTCTAGAAACATACTCGGAGTCTCAAACAAGTGAGGATATTTTCCGTGCACCTCTCGCTCGGTTTCCCAAGTAACCTCATCCACTGCCTGACCTCTCCACTGAACCTTCACCGAAGCTATATCCTTGGACCTCAACTTTCTGACCTCGCGAGCCAAAATAGCCACTGGGTCAACCTCATATGGCATATCATCCTCGAGCTGAACTGTGTTGAAGTCCAAGACATGAGACAGGTCACCAACATACTTGCTGAGCATCTACACATGAAATACCGGATGAACACTCGACAAGCTAGGTGGTAAGGAAAGTCTATAAGCCACCTCCCCAACCTTCAGAAGCACCTCAAAAAGACCAACAAATCGAGGACTCAGCTTTCCCCTCTTTCCGAACCACATAACACCCTTCATGGGTGATACCTTCAGCAGTACCTTATCACCTTCCATAAACGACACATGCCGGACCTTCCGGTCCGCATAACTCTTCTGCCTAGACTGCACCGTGCGAAGTTGCTCCTGAATCAACTTCACCTTTTCCAACGTATCCTGAATCAAATCTGTGCCCAATAGCTTAGCCTCACTGGGCTCGAACAACCAACCGGAGATCTACACCTCCTACCATATAAAGCCTCATACGGGGCCATCTAAATACTAGGCTGGTAGTTGTTATTATATGCAAACTCCGCTAGTGGCAGAAACTGATCCCATGAACCACCAAAATCAATCACACAGGCCCACAACATGTCCTCTAAAATCAGAATAGTCCTCTCCAACTTCCCGTCGGTCTGAGTATGAAATGATGTGCTCAACTCTACTTGAGTACCTATACCTCTCTGCACGGCCCTCCAAAACTGAGATGTGAACTGAGTACCTCTGTCATAAATGATAGAAATTGGAAACCCATGCAATCGAACAATCTCCTTGATGTACATACCAGCTAACCTCTCTGAAGTATAAGTAGAACCAACAGGAATGAAGTGCGCGGACTTGGTCAATCTATCCACAATGACCCAAATAGCATCAAAACCCTTTGAAGTCCGTGGAAGCCGAACTATGAAGTCCATAGTGATCCGCTCCCACTTCACTCCGGAATATCTAACCTTTGAAGTAATCCTCCTAGTCTCTGGTGCTCAAACTTGACCTGCTGGCAGTTGAGACACCGTGCTACATACTCAACAATATCTCTCTTCATCTGCCTCCACCAATACTGATGTCTCAGATCCTGATACATCTTCGCGGCACCCGGATGAATGGAATACCGTGAGCTGTGGGCCTCTACTAATATTAACTCTCGAAGCCCATCCACATTGGGCATGCAAATACGGCCCTGCATCCTCATAACACCGTCATCACCAAAAGTCACATCCTTGGCATCACCTCGACGGACACTGTCCTGAAGTACTAACAAATGCGGATCATCATACTGCCGAGCTCTAATATGATCATAAAGAGAAGACCGGGAAGCCATGCTAGCTAATACCCGCGGAGGGTCTGACAAATCCAATCTCACCAACTGACCCGCTAAAGCTTGAACATCAAGTGCTAAAGGTCGTTCTGCTGCTGAAAGGTAAGCTAGACTCCCCAAACGTGGCCCTACGACTCAAAGCATCGGCCAGTACATTGGCCTTCCCCGGATGATACAAAATAGTGAGGTCATAATCTTTGAGAAGCTCTAACCATCTCCTCTGACGCAAATTCAAGTCCTTCTGCCTGAACAAATAATGCAAACTATGATGATTAGTGAAAATCTCACACTGCACTCAATACAAATAATGCCGCCAAATCTTCAAGGCATGAACAATGGCAACTAACTCAAGATCGTGCACTGGATAATTCTTCTCGTGCACCTTCAACTGTCTAGCCACGTAGGCAATCACCCTACTGTCCTGCATCAATACCGCTCCCAAGCCAACTCTAGAAGCATCACAGTAGACTGTGTAAGAACCCGAACCAGTAGGCAAAACTAGTTTGGAGGCTTGTTCGAAATGCAAGATCATAGTTGAACTCTGTGTTGAATGCAGAGTGAGGTAAGTGTTGGGTCTAACCTTGATTTGAGGGAATTAGGAATTGTGATGACCCAAAAGGGTCATCCCATATATTATATCTAATTTTGTGTTCCGAGGTCATGAAAACCTCCTTCTATCTCACCTCGATTTGTGTGCGCAACCCCAGTGTGTAGCCGGTAAGCCTTTAGGTGAAAAATTGATAAAAATGAAAATTTTGTATTAGAAATTTGAATAAAGTTGACTTCAGTCAATATTTTTGGTAAACGGATCCGGACCCATGATTTGATGGTCCTGGGGGATTCGTAGGAAAATATGGGACTTGGGCGCATGCCCGGAATCGAATTCCGATGTCCCAGGTCCGAGAAAAGAATTTTTAAAGAAAAATTATTTTCTGAAAAATATAAAGGTTTTTGAAAATAAAATTTGAGGTTAAAGCTGTGACATCGGGCCCGCATTATGATTCCGAAGCCCGATACACGTTCGATATGATTTATATGTGTTATCTGTGAAATTTGGTAAGAAACGGACTTAGTTTGACGTGATTCGGACCTTAAATGCAAAACATAATGTTTATAGAAGGTTAAAGAATTTGCATGGATTTTTAGTTTAATTCATCGTGTTAGTGTTGTTTTATGGGGTTTGAAACCTCGAGCGGGTCCGTGTTAGGTTATATGACTTGTGTTTGTGGTTGGATGGGGTCCCGGGGGGCATCGGGTACGTTTAGGATGCTCATCGGGTGTTTTTAGAACTTGGGAGACAAATGAACAATTGCTAGTTCTTGTGTCTCGCACCTGCGATGGACCTTCCGCAGGTGCGGCGAGGAGTTCGCAGGTGCGAAACTTATCCCAAACCCCCAATCCTCGCAGGTGCGGTTAGTTTTTCCGCAGGTGCGGAGCCGCGGGTGTGGCCATTTGACCGCAGGTGCGACCCCAGGCTTTTTAGAGGGTTTTCGCACCTGCGATGGTAGTTTTGCAGGTACGGGACCGCACATGGGGTCCCAAGGGCGCAGGTGCGGAATTGCTGGGCAGAAAAGGGGAAGAACTGAGGGTTTATGTTATTTTCACCATTTTCGAATTGGGGAGCTCGGGAGAGGCAATTTTTGGAGGCTTTTGCGCCTGGGTAATTTGGGTAAGTGATTTCTATCAATTATAGACCAATTTCCATGTTTCCAATCTTAAATCCAACCTTTAATTTCGAAAATTTTGGGTAGAAAATGGGATAAACTTCATAGACCGAGTTATTGAGTTTTGATTGGCTTATTCACCTCCGACTTGGGATATTTTCATATGTTTAGACTCGTGGGTGAATGGGTGTCCGGAAAATGTAATTTTTACCTAATTCCGAGACGTGGGCTCGGGGAACTTTTTGGGAAATTTTCCTAATTTTGCGTTTTAGCTTCGAATTTATTCGTTAAACTAGTTGCTTGTAGTATTATTTACACAATGCTATTGATTTGAGTAGATTTGGGCCATCGAGAGTCGGATACCCGTGGCAAGAACGTTATTTCAAGTTTGTTTTGAGCGGTTGAGGTAAGTATCTTGCCTAACCTTGTGTGGGGGAATCACCCCTTAGGATTTGAGTCTTCTATGTTGATTATAGCCCATGTACGCGAGGTGACGAGCGCATGGTCGGATTTATTTGTGGAAAGTTGACCTTTTAGGAATCTTAGATCCTTATATTCGCCGAGTATGAAGTGTCCTTCGCATGATTGAATTTCCTAATTTCTAGTGTCATCTTTATTTGCTTAAATGTATTCTTACTTTTGGATTTACTCCTATTGCCTACTTGAATCCTAATTGACTTATCTGAAGGTTTTATTTCCTTTACTATCACGATATATCTTCTTAACTGCGTATCTCAAATTTTGCAATTATCTTCATCTCAACCTATAATTGTTTTGGGTGTTAAATGGACTTATGATTTTTCTCTGCTGCTTGTCCTTTAGTGGAAATTGTTGAATATTCTCGTAACTGCTCAACCTTAAAAGAAGTTTAGATATTCTATACCTTCGTGACTTGCCCTTATATGAAGTTATCAGATTTGTGTTGATTTCATGTTGTTCACCCGTGTAATAAGGTGCGGCTGTTACATGCTATTTTCCTTCCTTTTTGTGTGATTTATTAATATCCCTAGCTCTCCTTATTATGTTTATTTCTCGTGAACTAGTTTTGCCTATCTTTTGATCGAAGGTTATTGAATTGAGGTATTGATTTTATTCTGAACTGTTGCCCGTGTTATTGTTGTTGTTGTTGTTGTTGTACTGGTTGTGGTGATGCACGAGTTTTCTGCCGTGCAGTTGTTGATATGGGGATTTACACGAGGTTTCTGCCGTGCCGTGTTTACTATTGATATTGCACATGCGAATTGATAAGGCGGGACATGAGATTGAGTGTTGCACCTGCGGCGTGACAAGGTAGGAACATGTTTATGCACGTGTGGCGAAACAAGGAGGGCATATACTTTAATACTTCACACGTGGCGTGACAAGGTGGGCTATGGCAGGAATTGTTTGTGATAGTTGTGTTGGCCTGGGGGCATTCCTTGTTTTTGATATTGTGTACTGGAACACTTACCGTGTGAGTTCATTCGTGTGGAAATTTATGAGATGAAAATGTACGTGTTGCCTCTTTTGTTTTCCTTATGTCTATTGGTTGTTGAAATCATGTTAGGACACCTGCACAAGCATACACGTAGTTAAGTACCACTAATGGAGTCAGGAATCCTGGTTGTTGTCAAGTATAGATACTCCTGTTGTGCTTACCGTATGGGTGGGAATGACCCAATTGGCACGCGAGTTGTCCGTGCAGTTAGTACTCGAATGAGGGCGCAAGACGCCAAGTGTTAGGGTTCGGATATTGGGACCCGTAAATGGTGATTTGTCCGAAGTTCGGAACCTCGTGGAGATGACTATGAATTTGATGTGGAAGTGCTTGAAGTTTCTGAGTCATTACATGTACGTGTGGTACATTTACATGCCGGATTTGTCTGTGTTCTATTCAGTCCTTGTGTTACTTCATGGTTTCCGCTGATACTTATTGTTTTCCTTTTTTATCGAATTCACTGTCTTGTTAGCTATATTGCGTAGCCTTTATTTGTACATCATTATTTCCCTGATTCCTATATTGATACTTGTTCAGTTTTATTTGACCAGTGGGTGTCTTGACTAGTCCTCGTCACTACTTCACCGAGGTTAGTCTTGATACTTACTGGGAACCGCTGTGGTGTGATCATACTACTCTTATGCACATTTTTGTGCAGATTCCACGTTTTCGCATAGCCGACCGAGTGATTGATAGTAGCGCGTTGCTGTTGTGGAGACTCAAGGTAAAACCATTTCAGCGTTCGCGTTTCGGAGTCACCATCTTATCTTTTGTTTGCAGTGTTGCACTTATTTCTGAACAGTGGTATTGATGCGTGGCTAGAATTCATGCTTTAACATGTAATATGCCTTGCATTTTATGTGCATTAATGATAAACATACACTTTGTATGTGCATAATGGATTTTATTTCATGTGTAGGTGCATTGGAGATGGAAACCGAGCTAAATGGATGCAAATACATCAAAAATACTCTTAAGAGTCGAAAAGGAAACACCCGGGCGTTTGTCCCCTAAAGCCAGGCTGTCCCTGGCATTAGTGGGGTGTTTGTCCCCTAAAGCCAGGCTGACCCTGGCGTTAGGGGGGCGTTTGGGCCCTAACGCTAGGCCTGCCCTGGCTTTAAGGGGGCGTTTGAGCCCAAACGACTGGGTCCCGATGTCAAGTCAATTACGAGTTTTGAAGAGTTTAATTGTTTCCCGGTTGGAATAGAAGTCTCCTACATGTTTAGGGTTTTTCCTAAACATATAAATAGACACCAAAACACAACTTGTATGAGATTCGGAGAGAAAGAAGCCATTGAAGTGAAGAAAAACCTGTGGATTACTACTCAGTGAAGCAAACATTGATTTTCATAGCTTTTACTTATTATTTTGTAGTTCAATTATGAAAGTTATTTTAGAATTAATTCTCATGAATATGAGTAGCTAATTTTCTTAACCTAGGGTTTTGGTGGAATCCGTTGGGGGATAAACTTATTGTGATATTAATATCGTTTTGATTTGTTGATTAATCTATATTTGTTCAACTACGTTTTTGTTGTAGTTGATTGAAGGACCCTCAATTAGCTGTTCCTATTTATTATGTATCTACTTGAGAGAGAGTGCATATTTAGGTAGTTGTTTGAACAACATCACTCCCGGAGTATAGACGAAAGTCATAACCGAGGGTTTAGAGGTTGGATTAGAGATAACGATACCTCGGGTGCAATCTAAAGTGAACTGTAATGCAATCTAGCTAGCGTAACTTGAGAGAGTGCGTCTAGTAAATTATCATAATTACTTGAGAGAGATTTATGGTAGATAGAGTGTTCATGATTGATAGAGACAACTAATCAAACTATAAGAAGTATCCGAGAAGGAAGTTCACCGACGGGGGAAACCATAACCTTAGACCTTTATCATAATTGTTTACAACACATTGTTAGTAATTGTTAGTTATTATTATTGTCAGTAGAATTAGTAAAACATCACCAATTTATATAAAAGAATCTTGNTTATCAATTGAGTTGGAAGAAATACAAAATTCTGAAATATAGTCAATTTTCTTTAAATTTTCGTTTTTACATTGAAAGTTTAACGTTTGCTAACGTGTTGCAGGTGCATGCCTAGAAACTCATCGAGAACTGGTGAAGTAGTTGAAGCCTTATCCGACCCCGAGAAAGTTTTCAAAGCCTTAAACCGGACCAACCGGAAAAGCAAACATCAACCACAAATTGAACAAATTGAAACCGACATGGAAGATCCACACAACCGTAACAATAATGGGATGATGTGGTAGACCCAGTCGCTCAATTAGGGGCAGAGGATCCCTTATATGACTAGGCACAACCCACATCTGAGAATTTGGTCACTGCGATACTGGTCCCTCAGATACAGGCTGAGTCATTCCAGATAACAAATAATATGTTGCACTTATTGCAGAACAAAGGGCTATTCTCAGGGTCATACATCGAAGACCCCCAACAACATTTGAAAAACTTCCTGCCAATTTGCAAAACACAGAGGCAGCCAAACGTCACTCAGGAGCCAATAAAACTGTTGTTGTTTCCATTCTCAGTGACTGGCACTGCCCAAACTTGGCTAAACTCACTCCCCATCAATTCCATTACCACATGTGAGGAGTTTGTCAAACAGTTCGTGAACAAGTTTCATCCACCCAACAAGACTGCTCAACAAATTGATGAAATCTTGAGCTTCAGACAGAAACCAGTTGAAACACTGCAAGAGACATGGGAACGATTTAAGGGGATGCTGGTTATCTGTCCACATCATGGTATTCCAGAGCAAATGTTGGGGCAGCATTTTTATATGGGTTTGGCTGATACTGTTAAAGCAAATGTTGATGCTTCAGCTGGTGGAGCATTCTTGAGCAAAACGTGGAGAGAAAGTCAAATCTTACTTGATAAAATGGCACAGAATTCAGGATGGACAACAAGGAATGCACCCATTACTCCTGTAGTTCACTCAGTGCCATTCGATCCATCTAATACTATTGCAGAGAACGTGGCCACCTTGATAACACAGATGAGTATACTTACTAAGAAGGTGGAGGAATCTGGACAAAAACAACAAGTACACATCGTAGACACAACCAATGGGGANGAAGCGCAGATTACTACTTTGTTTTATTGGGCCAGGCAGATTTGTTCCACCACCCTAGGAGCATGATCATAGAGCTGATTCAAAACTTGGGATCCAATTTATAAGTTCAAAGTGGAGGCATAAAGTGATTAAAGCATTTTCTCGAAGGAGCATGGAAAGAAAAAATTAATGGGAAGGATGTCGATGCTACTTGTGAACAAGGAGTTTCTTGCACCTTACTTTTATTTCTTACTTTGTCTATATGTGATGCACTGAGGAAACTGCATGATTTATGTGTGGGGTGTTGTACATATTTGTTGTGATTTGTTGTGTTTAGTGTGCTTTCATGTTAGTAGTGTTAGATTTTATTGTTGGTAAGTTTTTTTTTAAGTAGAACAAAGCCNAGTAGTAACCACATGGTTAAGGGCTTAATAGTAGCAATATCTCGAAACATGCTAATGCCTTGAGAATAGTCAGTACTTTGGTTGTGACTCTTAGGCTCAATTTGTTGACTCCAGGATAAATACCTTAAATCAGGAATTCTTAAGATTTGCCTAACTGCATTGACTGGAGTATCGTGATAGATCCAATCCTGAGTGAGTTATGTGCCAAGTGTGTGTGAGGTTTGTATTATTCTGTGCATTGCATTTGATGTCTAGAACTTGCCCCGTGTGTGTGCAAAGCGAAATAGAAGTTTTGTTCAGTCTTGGAAGTGATATAGGTATTTCTTTTTTGAGCCAGCTATATATATTTTACCTACCTAATTATTATGTATCGTAGTTAACCCCGTTGAGCCTATAATCCCGTTTCTTTGGCAGCCACATTACAAGCCATACCCCTTTCTTTGAAACATTCATATATTTGAACCTTGTCACCTATCGTAAGCACTAAAAAAGTGATGAAATATGGAAAAGTTAAAGTGTGGGGTGGTAAGTTGGTTTTTGAGGGGAATAATTGAAATAAGGAGAGAGGTGCATTGTTTGAAAAAGTAAGAGTCACTTAGAAAAAAAAAGAGAAAAAGAAAAA
>ML404065.1:17617-80672 GCA_005239525.1 Nicotiana knightiana | reverse complement strand
CTTCTTTTGGCCTAGCACTGCCCCAATTGCATGGTCACTTGCATCGCACATTAGTTCAAATGGTACTGACCAATCAGGTGCAACAATTATGGGGGCAGCTACCAATTTCTTTTTGAGCTCCTCAAATGCCTTCAGGCAGGGTGCATCAAAATTGAACTTGACATCTTTTTCCAGCAACCTGCACAAAGGAGTAGCAATTTTAGAAAAATCTTTAATAAAGCGCCTATAAAATCCTGCGTGTCCTAAGAAACTCCGGACGCCTTTCACTGAAATTGGTGGAGGTAGTTTTTCAACTGCCTCCACTTTTGCCTTATCAACTTCGATGCCACTTTTAGATACTCTATGACCCAAAATGATGCCTTCCTGCACCATGAAGTGACATTTCTCCCAATTTAACAATACGCAACATATTCCTCACACAGGTAGAAAATATACACCTCGAACTGTGGTAAAAATCATTGAGAACTCCTTGAAACCCATCTGCACATGACCAAGTCATCAAAACTGAATCACTCTAACTCCTTCAAGCCATGCAGGTCGCCAAAGCCCAAGATCATTGCCACAAACACGTGTAGACACTCACCACATCATAAGTACCAAAAGAACCACTCATATCCATTAATTTGTTGATCTATCATATTACCAAGCTGTCTTATTTCTCTGAGTTCCTTCCAGATTGACTTCAAATTGATACTTTTCCTTGTTAGAACACCACGATCCTTAACCTAAACTCACCCCATGAACTCTAGCATAACACCACCCCGTCGTAATGCCCATAAGCCGCTGAATTCTCTCTCCAGCACCCCAAAAGTATCATAACCAAGATACCCATTCTGAAGAGACCTTCTACGAATCTAAAGTCGTTTCCTGTCACCTTCCTGATACTGAATTGTAGAATCCATAAGAATATTGAAATAGCGCAAGGCTCGACACCATCTAATGAAACTATCAGTCCTAGCCATATACTTATCCAAAATTCTGAATTGCTATATATGAATCTTGAATCCATTAGAACCATTCTCGAGAGTCATCCACTCTACTCAAATCTCAATTGCACCATCCCAAACGGGCCAAGCGACTCTTGCCTCTTTATCACGATGACACCTAAAAAAGTAATCCCCACCTAAAGAAACCAAGCAAATTCCTATTCCATGCACATTACATCCTTCATGAATAACCACTTAATCATTCCATGAATTCTCATATACCCATAGAGTGTAATACAACCCGTATCAAGAAATTCCTTTATTTGAGTCATCCTCAATCTCAACCTCTGCAAGTCATAATTGATTCACCAGCATACCTCGAACCGAAACCAATACAACACATAACCGTGCAATCAACTCGTTAGTAACAGACTCCCTCACTTGGCTCAAAGCCATTAATAAAAAATCTGATAACTTACAATAACCATACCACATTACCTGCATAATACCATAATGAGATTCAACTAATTTTTTCATAAGCTTAGGTAACGCAAACCATATAATACCTCAAATCATATTCAACTCTCGCATTCATCCTCGTGACGATCAGGTCAAGTATTACAACTAATCCAAACCTAAATCATAAAAATATAACTCACTAGTAGGAAAGAAAGTATCCACACAATATCATAAGGATCACATATTTGCATATTACCTCGCATGTTATAACCCCCCTTCATCTCTTTATACCCTCTCCCAGCCACATCTACTACGCAATCACTTAATCTTCTTGAGTCTGAACTCACCAACAAGACATGAGAACCTACTTCAATCCATAATTAATCAACATGAAAGGTCCCCTCAACACCCCCATAACTCGAGCCAATACGTCATATCAAGACAAGAATCAAACACCCAATGGTCGTTTCTACATCTCAAGCAAACTCTTCTATTCACATTCAAACCATATGAACACATTTCGTAGTCACATCATACTCATCATGTAGCCTTCCATCCACTCATCGAGCCACAGATTCTTCTCATAGGGACTCTACCAGACGTATAATTCCAAAAGCACGTGCTCACACAACCGAAATATACTTGCTCAAGCTACAGTCAAAACCCGGCCTCAAGTCTACTAGACTGGCCCACCATCTGCACACCAAAATAACATCCCGCACCTCATCCATAGAATCACACGTCTTTGATGAAAATCTATTACCGAGCGCTGACATGCGCATATGAATGAGTGGAAGGAATTAAAAGAGTTATGCTTAAGTTGAATCAATATTGCACGAATGTCCTGTAGCCTCTCGAAGATAGATATGGACGTCATCATACCGATCTGCAAGACATTACTAGACACTTGGTCATGACTTGTAGAACCTAAGAACCTAGTGCGCTAATACCAACTTGTCACGACCTAAAAATCCAACTAGTCATGATGGCACCTAACCCAAACTGCTAGGTAAACCAATTAACAACTATCCAATTTAATAAGACTTATTAAGAGAAGAAATGATAATACAACTATTTAATACGAGAATTTTCCCAAAGACTGGTAGTACAAATCATGAGATTCTAAGATTGGAATTTACAAAGCCGGTATGAAATAATACATCATCTATTCGAAACATACATAAACAGACTCTTAATAATCTAAGGCTACCATGAACAAAAGGCAGCTACCACCGCAATGCAGGTACATCTTCAAATCTAGCTCCCATCAAACACAACAATATCAGCAGCCCTCTACACGCAAGGTGCAAAAGTGCAGTATGAGTACAATCGACCCCATGTTCAATAAGTAACAAACTAACCTTAGGCTGAAAGTAGTGACGAGCTAGAACAAAGTTAAGGTCCAACACCAAGGGCCAATAACAATTCATAACAATGTAAAGCAATAAATAAAGAAGTAACTCAAAAATAAATGGCTCAACTTGTTCATAGTTCCCGAAAATAGTTCCCCTTTTCAAGTATCTCAGTAAAAACCATAAATCCTTTATCGAAATCATCAAAAAATATGAGTAAGTTTGAAAATAGTAAATTTTGCCAAAAATCCGTTCAACAATAAATAAGATGTTCTGTTTTTCTTTCAGGATAGCAGTATAACATATATTACTATGCCCAAATGTCAATATGTGTGAGAAGTCATGAATCACGTGATACCGTACAACATGAGGAAAATACATCTTTATTCCCATATGTCAAATGTGCATGTCAAATGCGATGCAACTTAGTGATAAAACCATATGCATACTTTCAATGTATCAATTCACTCAGTCACTCAGTCCTCCCAGTCACTCAGTCCTCACAGCCACTCAGTCATCCCAATCACTCGGCACTCGGTACTCGTACTCAGTAGGTACCTGCACTCATTGGGGGTGTGTAAGGACTCCGGAAGGGCTCTTTAATCCCAAGATCTATATCAAGCCAATCATTGTATAAAATCAATGAAACATGTTGCGACGTGCAGCCCGACCCCATAATTGTCCTCACAATCAGGACATCAGCCTCACTCAGTCATTAATCTCTACAGTCTCTCGGGCTCTCAATGACATGAAAAAATTAGCCCAAAAATAATGATGTGATGTATCAATATTTGGTAATAGAGACAGAGATAAGATACACATATGAATGTGTATGACTGAGAATGTAATGCAATGAAAGAAGATAGCTCAACAACAAAAATGACCTCGGTCGGTCTCAACAGAATAAGCATGTAGCATAGACATGGTTTCTAACATGGATCACAACTTAAGAGCTCAGGTACTTAGAAATTTCTTGCTTACATGTAAGGCCCGGTAATGACATAGTACTACAGAAATGGAAGAGTCATAATTCATACGGTGACGCCTACATGTCCGTCACCTAGCATGAGCATCACCTCACATAACATGTAATTCGGGGTTTCATACCCTCAACACTAAGTTTAAAAGTGTTACTTACCTCGAAGAAGCCAAATTCAAATACCGAGTAAGCCAAGAAATGCTCCAAAATTGTATCATGGATGTAACGACCTCCGAACGGCTCAAAGCTATCCAATATCAACTCAAATACATCAAATAATGCTAAAGGAAAAAAAACTCGACGATAAAGATCGAATCTTTAATCAAAAGCCCAAAATAAGCAAAAAATTCTAACCCGAGCCCGCACCTCGGAGTACAACAAAACTCACAAAATCTGATAACCCATTCAATTACAAGTCCAACCATATAGTTTCACTCAAATCTGACTCCAAATCGATGTATAAAACTCAAAAATTCACAATATGGAACTTTCGGCTAAAACCCCAAAATTTCTCTTTAAAATTCATCAACAAATGCCAAAAATGAAGATAGATTCATGAGATAAGATCAAAACCAGGTTTAGAACACTTACCCAAAGCCTTGTGATGAAAATTTCTCCACAAATTTCCTTAATCCGAGTCCTACATCTCAAAATATGAAGAAAGAACCAAAACCTCGATTTTTATAGCTTCTACCCAGCATTTTCGCATTTGCGAAACAATAGTCGCTTTTGCAAACCAAAGACTCACTTCTGCGGAATCCACTTATCAGTCGACCACTCGCATCTGCGGAAAGTGTTCCCCTTATGTGCAACCGCATGTGCGAAGCCAAACGCTCTTCTCCGCTCCATCTCGCTTCTGCATCCAAGTCCATCGCTTCTGTGAAGCCGCAGGGGCACCAAAATCTTCTGTATCTGCGAAGGCTTCACACCCATTATTCTCCCGCTTCTGCGATGAACAACCAGCATTTGCAAAGTCACTTCTGCAATCAATAATACGCAGACGCGGCTTGAACTGTACCAGAAATCATCAGTAGTGCAATAAGAGATAAATATGATCGGAACAAAAATAATATGAACCACGTCTGTAACTCACCCGAGCCCCTCGGGACCCCGACCAATTATACCAACAAGTCCCATGACACAACATGGACCTACTCGATGCCTCAAAACATACATAACAACATCAAAACGACAAATCACACCTAAATTCAAACTTGATGAACTTGAACTTTTCAACTTCAATAACTCGTGCCGAAACATAGAAAATCAACTAGGAATGAACCCAAAATTTTCACACAAGTCCCAAATGACAAAAATAGCTTTTATGATTCCCGGAATCACAATCTGAATTCGATATCAACAGTCAATTTCCGGTCAAACTTATGAACTTTCAAAACCTTCAAATTTCCAATTTTTGTCAATTTGTGTCAAAACTTTCTAAAAACATCCAAATGCAAATCCGGGCATATACCCGAGTCCAAAATCACAATCCGGACCTATTGGAAAAATCAAAATTCCCTTCCGGGGTCAAATTCACAAAAAGTCAAACTTGGTCAACTTTTCCAGCTTAAAGCTTCAACAATGAAATTCATTCCAACAAATCGATTCCGAATAGGCCTGAAAACAAAAACTGATGATTCTCATAAGTCACCGGAAATGCACCGGCCTGGGCCACACTCTCCACAAGGCCCACCGAAAGGACTAGAGCATCCTAAAGCACTGGAGTGGATATGAATCCCTTCCAACTAGTACGGTGTGCGATAGGATCTCCTCCTCATGATAATATGAGGCTCTATTGTTGGTGTTGTTGCTCAAGCTCTAGGTTAAGCTCTACTTCTGCCTCGGTCTCGGCCTCTACCTTTGGTAGTAGTTTCAACAGGGGGATCCGAATTCTTTCTGGTGCTGGGTGTTGTGCATGTTCTCACCATCTGCGAGAGAATAATAATGGAAAGAATCAAACATCAATGATAGAACAAACTCGCATGATAGGGAACGAAAGAAGTGAAATCTTACCTAAAATCTATAGCCTATGGAAGATAAGTACAGACATCTTTGTACCGATCATCCAGACTCCACTAAGCTAGCTTATGACTTATGAGAACTAAACAACCTAGTGCTCTGATACCAACTTGTCACGACCCAGAATCTCAACCTCGAGGTTATGATGACACCTAACATCCACTTGCTAGGAAATCTGACGTGAAATAGATAGTAACCGCTATTAAGTTGAAAACCAAATATTAATAATGATAATGATATAATTCTGAAATAGAGAAAAATAATACCGAGAAACAAAATCTAAACATATCCCAGAAGCTGGAGTCACGAATACTTGTGCATCTAGAGTGCTACAAACAAGGTCTGAGCAAAATACAACCGTTTTGAAACTCAATTAAAATCGTAAAGATAGAAGGGAAAGGAACTTCAAGGCTGCGGATGTCGTGCAGCTATACCTCAATCTCCAACTGCGACTAAATCCGAGCAGAGAGCTACTGAGCACCGCTAGGACAAATACCAGTATCTCCACAAGAAGTGCAGAAGTGTAGTATGACTACGACCGACCCAATGTATTACGTAAGTGTCGAGCCTACCTCGATGAGTTAGTGATGAGGCTATGACAAGACACCCACGTAAATAAATATGTACAAATGTATATAAAGCAGCAATAATAACATAGAATGATAACGCACAGATTGGGAGGGGCATGTGAAAAGGGGAAGATATAACAACTACGACAAGTATGAAATCACGAAATAACCAAGTAAATCACCAAAACTAGGAAAATCAGTCAAACCAATGATATAAAATTGCACGACATCACCCTTCGTGCTTTTACTCTCGTCCTCAACATGCAATAATATGAATATAATGGCACGGCATCACCCTTCATGATTTTACTCTCGTCCTCACCATATAATAATAATATGAATGTAATGGCACGACATCACCCTTCGTGCTTTTAATCTCGTCCTCACCTCACATGTACGTTGTTCCCACACATAAAACACGTAGCAAATAGACAAACAAATCGTAATCCCTCAAGTCAAGGTTAACCATGATACTTGTCTTACTCCGCAACAAAATCAATGCTCAACCACAAATTTTCTTCTAAAATTAGCCTCCAAACCAATCAAATCTAACCAAATATAGTTTAAGTAATTCAAAACAAGCTTTAGAACTATCCACGAGTAACAAAGATTCAATCTTTAATGTTTTTGGGAAAAGTCAACACCAGGATTAATTGGTCAAAACCTGAAATTTGGACCAAACCCAATTACCCATTCACCCCCGAGCCTTATTATTTGATTAGTTTCAAAAGCCGACCTCGATTTGAGGTCTAAATCTTAATTTTTAAAAATTCCAAAATTTTTACCTAAATCCCTAATTTCTACCTAGCAAAAGCATAGATAATGATTAAAATCAATCGGTGTTTATGAAAATGTAAGGAAACAAGTTAAAATCTACCAACCTATGAAGTTGGGATGAAAATCACCTCTAGCCGAGCTCAAACTTGAAAAAGTGAAAAATGGTATGATTCCCGATTTTGGGACCTTTTAATCACGGGGTGTCATGCCCTCTTCACGTAGGTCCTGACCCCTTCACGAAGATTAACGACCCTAGTGGAATTCGCGTTCATGAGAGGTTGCACGCGTTTGCGATGGCCTGTCTCCACTGGCCTTCGCGTTTGCGAGCCTAGGATCGTGTTCGCGTAAAACAACCCTGCCTTCCCCAGAATTTCACTTAACCCATTGCGTTCGCGAGTGAAGGGTCGCGTTCGTGAAGGGTAATCTCTCCTATGCTTCACGTTCGCAACCTCTTCTTCGCGTTCGCATAGAAGAAAACCATCCCAGATCTAAGTTCCACTTCACGATCGAGCACAAAGCACCAGACATCAGCAACAACTGAACCTACAGATCCTCTAAGTCCAAAACTGATCTGTAGCCTATCCGAAACTCACGCGAGCCCCTCGGGTTCCAAACCAAACATGCATACAGGTGTAATAACATCATACGAACTTTCTCGCACGATCAAAATACCAAAATAACACTTAGAACAATGAATCGAACATGTCACGACCCAATCTTCCCTCCGTGAGCGGTCACGACGGGTACCTAGTCCCTACCACTAGGTAAGCCTAACATTTGCGGAATAACAACAAAAATGAAAACATAAATCTAAACCACTAACAGTAACATAAATGAAATAGTTGATAGAAATGTCACTCGGCATATACAATACCAACTTTCCAAAGTACATACAGAGTTTTTCCATGACCCGGAACATCATAATGCAAAAGCTTCTATGAATTTACTATCTTTCTATACATTAGTATTTAGAAGTAGCTGAAGAACTAGAAAAACAGATAGATGGGGACTCCTAGGTCTGCAGACACGACAGATGTATCTTGAAGTCTCCATAGCAGCAGCAGGTACACGACTAATAACAAGGCTAAAATAATGTACCTGGATCTGCACAGGAAAACATGTGCAGAAGAGTAGCATGAGTATACAACAATGGTACCCAGTAAGTGTCAAGCCTAACCTCAGTAGAGTAGTGACGATGTCAGGTCAAGTCCACTAGTCAATAATAAATAAGGCAAGAAATATACAATTTAATAATAGACTAGAATTAAGAAAAAGGAAACGCATCAAATGACAGTTCAACACATAGAGTAAACAATAGGGGTCTCCCGAGATACTGTCTCGTAGTTCCAAAATAAATATACATGGAGAACTCACGAGGTACGGCGTTCTAGTCTCAAAAGTAAATGTACAGGGAGAACTCCCGGGGTACCGTCTCGTAGTCTCAAAAGTAAACAGGCAGGGGGATCTCCCAGGATTCCGTCCCGTAGTCTCAAATTAATATGCAACTCAAACAAAATGAAGATAACAATTACAACAAGAAACCTACCGTCTAGACTAAGTACAAGTCAATAAATGAAGAAGGAATTAAATAAGCATGCTGCAAAGGGTTCAGATAAGCAACTAAGGCACGCAAACATGCTATTCTAGGTTAACAGGATAACTACATATGCTAGTATACTCGAATAAGGTGAAAACACGTTATTACTCAGTAAAAATCAGGATTTTCAACAAATAGCCCGTGCACGCACTCGTCACCTTGCGTACACGGTGCTCAGATATCATAACAACACCAAATTCTGAGGGGATTTCCACCACACAAGGTTAGATAAGCCACTTAACTCGATCCAACCTCAATTAATCGGTAGTAATGCTTTTCCCACGAATATACGGCTCTGAATGGCCCAAATCTAGCCAAAATTAATTACATACCATAAATATATCTATAGTAAACTAATATAATTAATGAAATCTAAGCTAGAGTAAGAAATTAGGAAATCAACCCAAAAAGCACCCACGGGCCCACGTATCGAAATCGGGTAAAAGTCACAAAATACAAACACCCATTCACTCACGAGTCCATCCATACAAGAATAACTCGAATCGGATATCAAATCACCTTCCAAAACTCGAAATTTTAGTCTATGAATTTCTACCATTTCCCCCCAAATTTCCAACTCAAATCCCTAATTAGATGATGAAAGTAGCAATAGATTTACGAAAGATATTCCAATCCGGGTTAGAACCACTTACCCCATAAATCTCCTTGAATCCTCGAAAAATCGCCTCACAATGAGCTCTCAAATCCCAAAAATCGAAATGGGAACCAAACCCTCGAAATCCCCCTTTTTCTGCACAGCAATCTCGCTTCTGCAAGCCTATAATCGCACCTGCAGTGCCGTATCTATGTAAAGTCCATCACACGTTCAGACATAACTTAAGTCCCCTAGATCCGCATCTGCGATAAAAGCCGCACCTGTGGATCCGCTCCTGCGACCAAGGAGCCGTACCTACGACCCACACCGCACCTGCGAACAGTCAAACCGCAGAAGCGAGACCGCTTCTGCGCAAATACCTCCGCACCCGCGAACCAAGCTTGGGCTGCCTAAATTTTGCATCTGTGCTCCTTCTTCGGCATGTGCGTGTCCGCACCTGCGGTATCCCCTCTGCAGGTGCGAAACATCAGAAACCAGCAATCTACAACAATTGCCTAAGTCCAAATTTCAATCTATTAAGCATCTGAAACACACCCGAGGCCCCCGGGACCTCAACCAAACATACCAACCAGTCCTAAACAACAACACATACTTAATAGATCCCTCGAATCCCATCAAAAAACGCTAAAAACACAAACCACTGTCCCATTAAAACTTAATGAACTTGAAACATCAAATACCTACAACTGATGTTGAAACCTATCAAACCACGTCCGATTGACCCCAAATTTTTCACACAAGTCATATTCAACATTACATACCTACTCTAACTTCCGGAATTAGAATTCGACCCCGATATTAAAAAGTACGCTTCCGGTCAAAATCTCCAAAAATTTGACTTTCGCCATTTCAAGCCTAAATGTTACACCCCATATCTTCGTACGTGAGAGTATTCCTAAGTCAATTAATGCAAGCTCATAAATGAGATCGTATTTGAAGGTATATAAAGTTAGTTAATCATGTTACCTTTGAGGCTAAAAATTGTTAAGAGCATGGATAACAAGTACCAAGAGGGTTGAAAGGCTTAGAAGCTAAACAAATAGAAGAAAATAAGTTTCGTCAAAAGTGAATAAGTTTGGAATATTAAAACATGCACTTTGGGAAGAGACTAGGGTTCTTAACATGATAAGGAGGTTATTTTATAAGTTAATTTAGGCTTATGATAGTCGTGTGTTATATTTTGAAGTCAAGCGAGTTGTGGAACAAAATTTGGCAAAGGTCATCACAAGTTACATTCATAAATGTGTTGCAAATTAGGTCAAATGCAGTGGAGCGTTTCTCCAAATATACATAGAATTACAAGATGATCCACATATAAAATTAAATATCTATGAGTATGGTTTCTAACGCATTAAATGGTTAGCCGATATGACATCGGAGTAGAGAGAGGAGACCACATAGGTGAGAAGTAGGTATGTCACTAAAGCTTTTTGAGCAATACATTTCGTGTGTTAGATGAGGTCTTTTAGGACATATTATATACAAAATTGAAGGTATTTGAATCTAATTTCCAAATATCTTAACCGTTCACTCATACAACATCAAGATAAAAAGATATAAGCATACGAAGAAGGGCCAATGATAGGGTGCCAAGTAGCACCTTTTTGACTTTTAAAAAAAAAGGATATTTATATCCTTATCTCGTCTCTTTCTTCAATTTTTCATAGAAAACGGCCAAATAAGAACCCTAAATTTACTCTGAAGATCTCCACAAGAGTTTCCAACAGGATTATCATCCGGGACACGAAATCAAGTAGCGATAACATTAAAACGATCCCTACGACTTAAGTATCATTATATCTCCTCTCTTTTTTCTTTGAAGTTAGAGGATTGTAAGGTAATTCATAGTTAAGAAACGTCTAATTTCTGTATTTAAGTGTTTAAATATCATGTAAGGTTGATAAATTATTTCCTAATAGTTAGAACTCACGGGATGGTGATTGGAAGCCGTGAGTTCGAACTAGTTGACTTGTAGTGGAATATTTTGTGGGCTGTTTCGTGTTGTGTTTGGTCTGTATATTTTGATACTGTTTAACGGATTTTTTGAAGAGAAATGGTGTGGAGAAACACCTCATAATGGAGAAAGGATGGGTTAGTCGTTCTTTGTAATATTTTCGGGGTGTTTGACACTACTATAGTTGTCGTTTTGGGTATGAAGAGAATCAGGGAGTGTTGGGATTTTGTAAGCTAAATATACATGGACTTAGACTTGCATCCACATAAGGAGGTAATTATATTGTGTTATTTCATGTGCTTAAGATTATTTTGATGTTGATTAAGTTAAATGGATGGACTAGACATGAACTAGTGAATAAAGTTGCTAAGTGAAGATAGTTGGAGTTGTGGATTATTTCCTTTGTAATAAATATATTGTATATGGATGGAATAATTTATGGATTAATTCATTATCATATTAATTATGCTATTAAGTTAAAGTAATAAGTCTATAAGGGGTGATATGGGGTATACGAATTCCAATTGGAGCTCGCCGCTCATAGTGAAGTAGTTGTGAGTTGTTGTTTTTTATGGTGTCTTGTTATTGATAATTATGTAATGCTGGATTTCTCTGGTCATTTTTGTTGGTATATGGTATTGGAGGAGGCTCTTGTTACAGGGTAGATGCTTCCTGAATTTACATACACGAGCTACTAGTTCAAGTTGCACACTTAGCCTTTACTCAACACTGATTTTGAATGTCCTTATGCTACGACAGGTTGAGTTGAGTTGTTTCAAGAATTTCTTGGAAGATATTAAGGACTCGATAGAGTTAAGGTATATTAAGTCACTTCCTTCTTTCTTTTTGCATGATCTAAAGTGAAACAAACGTAAACAGTACGCTATTTCATAACGAATCTACTCCTAGGACCTAAGGTTGTCCATGTTGTTCTTTCCTTATAAAGTTACTCTAAGGAAGTATGTATGATCCTTGAATCCTAGTGAAGTGCATATTGAAGTTATGATGTCCATAATGTTAATCGAAGGTTCAACGACCTTACGTCACTCTGCAAGGTTGAGAATGTGATTCTATGAGTCCATCATGTATTATATATATATATATATATATATATATATTTATTTTACTCTACCGATATGTGCTATAGTCATCCGGATACGGAAACTATTGTGAAACCACTGATCTGTTAGATTTTACTGATCTCCACGTGGCCAGGTACGATTCTACCGAGCCTTATGATGGCCGATTACATTTTTACCGAGTCCTCTTCGAGGCCAGGTACGATATGATGATGATACACAAAAGGAGTATGCTTTAAAAAGATAATATGTATGTATATATATGTATCTTGCATTTCATGTCAGTATCTCTCGGAGTCATTCAGATGCTACAGATTGTCCTATATCTCTCTTTACATTACTGTTCTTATTTATGCTTTCTGCCTTACATACTAGTACTTTATGCGTACTGACGTCCCTTTTGCCTGGGGATGCTGTGTCTCATGTCTGCAGGTCCCGATAGACAGGTTGAGAGTCCTCCTAGTAGGCTATCAACTCAACGGAAGGTTTTGGGGCACTCCACTTTCTCCGGAGTTGCCTATTTGGTCACTAAGATTTGGACATGTATTGAATTGTATGGCAGGGCCCTGTCCTAACCTTTATGATGTTTATGTACTCTTAGAGGCTTGTAGAAAAATGTTAGGTATATGATTACTTGTATGGCCTTGTCGGCCTATTTTTTGAGTTTAAAAATGATCATGTCGACCTTATAGGCCCGTATGTCACATGTATAAGTTACTATATCATGTTAGGTCATCCTATGTCTAGCATTCCCTTATATTCTATTCCAGTTATGTCATGATAACCCTGTTGGCCCATTTTCCCCTGATAGTATGATAAGAAAGATGTGTTACATTGGTGCTCGGTTATGTAAAGTATTGGGTGTCCGTCGCAGACCTCCAGGTTGGGTCGTGAAAAAAGTGGTATTAGAGTAGTTCTATCCTAGGGAGTCTACAAACCGTGTCTAGTAGAGTATTGTTTATGGGTGTGTTGTGAACCACACTTATAAGCAGGAGGCTACAGGGCATTTAGGAGTGTCACTCTTTCTTCTTACTCAAGATCGTGTGGCAGAGGTTAATTTCAATAATTCAAACTCCTAAATTTTATTTTATTCGTAATACAACGATACCTACATCCAGAAAGACAGTTGGTAAGAGATTGAATGTGGTTGTGGAAGAGTTGAGTCAGAGGAACTTAATTTTGCATCATGCTTATGATGAGTAAATGTGAGGTCTTCAGCAGATCATGTGCTTACTAAGATGTGTAAGTTTCTTGATAAGGATCTCTAAGGCAAAAATATCTATCCACCCATATGGTAAAAAGAAATAAGAGAATCAGAAGGTAGATACAAGTTTCAGCAAGTAAAAGAAGCAAGATGAAGATGGGTATGAGGTACCTAGTTAATAAAGATTATCAGTATCTATAATTCAGGTAGAGAAATATAAGCGTTTTGAGTTAGTTTTAAAAATAGTAGATATATATACAATTGACCATACCCATCTCAATTATTCCTTATGGGAGCTAACATATATAATTTAAGAGAATGATAGGATATCAGGATCCAGCTGGGGGTAGAGTAACCCAAAATTGTGGATCGATTGTTATCATTATCTAACATTTTTGAAGGGTAGTGCAGAACATGATAATAGTTCTCATTGGGAAATATCCAGATGGTGCACTCTAGAATAATACAGTCGGATATGAATACTAGAATATTCAGAAAGTTCAGAAGATAGGCACTAGAATCGTAGAAGGGATTAATATAATACTTAGTATGACTCCAACCCCTAGAAAAAAAAAAAAAAAGAGAATGTTAGGCATCCCGAAGAGCCAGTGAGATAAACCAAGGGGAGCTAAAAGTGAAAGAATGTTTTGTTGAAGTTTTCAGAATAAAGTGATAGACAAAAATATTAGACGGAGAATAAGAAGAGAGTAAATGAATCATTATGAGTAATATGTGATAAATGGATGATAACGGTAAATCAAATATGACACGGTGACAGGGTCTATAGTCAGGTGAAGCAAAATACAAGACATGACAGGCCTTGAGGTAATAAAAGAGCATAAGACATAAAGTCATATCTGCATTTTGAGAAATGAGTTGGTGACTCCAACGTGATTACCAGAAGGAAAAGGTAGACCTAGGAGTAATAGAAATCAGTATGGGCTGGTGAACATGATAAACTGAACATGAATTAGGGATTGAATGATTTGATAATAGTCGGCATCATGAGAATTTTTTAGGTTGCATTCCGACGATAATAGAATGAAAAATAGAAGAATAACCTATAAAGGCCATTCAGGAAGATGCTTCCCTAAAGCGAGCACTGTGAGCAAAGTTAAGCTTGAGGGACTAAGTGTGCCAGTTACACCAGGTGTCACCCTTGTGTGTAAGAAATTCAATTATCCCTAGTGTAGAAAAGTTACCGCACGGTGAGTAATATGTCAGTGAAGATATGAAAAACAAATGCCAATGATGAAGAGGTAACTATGGAGTAGTAAAGGAAGAATGCGGTAAAAAGGTGAAAGGAATGAGATTACATTTATTCAGATCCTACAGATATGATATGACTCCAGAACATTATGCAAGCATGACACTAGGGACAAGCAGTAAGGGTTTCGCACCCGATGATATTGATAAATAAGTGGGAATGAACACTTGATACATAAGGAACCCCTATGAGAGGTAAGTTAAGACAAAGGAAATAAACCAAGAGGCATTACATAAAATAGTGGTTTTGTTCGCCTCAGATATTGTATTCCATGTTACTATTATTTGGTACTACTTATCCTTTATCTATCCCTTTTTCTTTTATCTTTCTTCTCTCTTTCTTCCTTGTTTTCCTCTTCTTATTTTTACCCTTCCTGAGCCGAGGGTCAATTGGAAACAGCCTCTCTACCTTCATTAGGTAGGGGTAAGGTCTGCGTAAAGAGTACCGTCCCCAGACCCCACCTGTTGGGATTATACTGGGTTTGTTGTTGTTGTGTTGTTTATTGTTGCATGATTCACCTAGGGACGATACTATACTTCAATAATCATTTTTTCATATCATCCGAACGTAATTCATATTATGGTATTCTATTCATGTGCAATTCATGAAACCCTTTTTCTTTAAATTATTACTCAAGCAAAGGCATAAACGTCATCCTTTTATCTATCACGGTTACACCTTTATTCTACTACTAGGCAACATTTAATCTCTCATAATTGCTCCTAGTCTTAGACTCCTCCAAGTTCATTCAGACTGTACCGAGCTTTCTATAACTTAAGGAAACCATTATCTCTCTTGTTTTGATGGGCTTACTTCCGAGGCCTAACCTATTCTTGCCACCTTCTCACCCACTTTTTCTTATCCTTACTCCTATCTACCTAACACCTTGTCACTCTACCATACTTTAGCTTGCGACCTACACATATTTATTTATACTACTCGGAACCTTTTCATTAACTTGCTAGCACCATAGATTTCCTTTCGTACCTTCTCAGTTGCCATTAAACATAACCAATTACTTTTCCTGGTCATTCTGCCACTTTCTGCATGAATGCTTGGCTTATCTTAGTGCCCCTGGATACTGGAATTTCTTGTAACTAATGTGATCTCAAATATAAATTTTAGTTTTTACTTCCTGTTCATTAGCCATGATAGGTGCCACTTTTTTTATGGAGTGCATACAATGTTGTAGTGAGACTGTTGTTACAAGATCATTTCCTCTTTGGACATTGTGTTTAGGTTGAATACTTCTTCCTTATTTCCTCAGCTAGTCTTTCATTGTAGTACTTAGGGGAGACCCTGACTCTTGTAAATCTGTGAGCTTGTGAGCTTATTACATCGTATACCCAACAGAATTTTTGATGTTCTTACTCGCCTATAATTATCCTTAGTTACTTATCTCCGCACCATTGTTCTCGTAAGGTAGCTTCTGAACTGAAATTTAAACTGTCTCCCTAATGACACTCTCGTTTATTTCCATAACACTAATACGGTGCCTTTATCTACCCCAACTCATATCTGAATATCTTTTGAGGATCATGATGTCATATCTATGAGACTCAATTCACTATGCTGGGGTACATAACGTTTATCTTGCATGATACGTTTATTTGTCTGTATCCCCTTATCTAGCTATAACTAGGCTCTTCCTGAGTCAACAACTAACTACTCGTTGGTCCATTCTCATATGTAACTTCCATGTAATCTCTCTTAAGATATGTCCTTTGTCTTAACATACCTCTTGCACTGGCTCCTGATCTATCAAGTGTCTATTCACACTTACTTATCAATAACATCCTGGCCGGGAACTCTTAGCGCCTCTCCTCGACGTCGTGCTTGCACAATGTTCTGGAGTCGCGATATATCTCTAGGATCTGAATAAATGCAACCTCATCCCATTCTCCTTTTTACCACATTCTTCCTTTACCATTCCATAGTTACTTGAACCACTTAACTCCGACTTAATACCACATCACACAATATTCCCCCTTTAGGGGAGTGCTAAGATATAGCGCTACGATGATTTACCTATAGATATTTTACCTCTTCATCTTTGGCGTCTTTTCACATCATCAATGACCCTTGCTCGCCTTACGGTAACCCTTCTGTATTAGGGATAACTGAATTCCTTATGCAAAAGGGTGACACCTAGTGTAACAAGAACACTTAGGCGTTTAAGCTTAACTCTGCTCACAGTGCTTGCTTTAGGGAAGCGTCTTCCTAAATGAACTTTAAAGGCCATTATTCTGTTGTCTATTCTATTATTTCTAGAACGCAATCTCTTAAATTCTCACGATGCCGATTATCATCAAATCCTTCGGTCCCTAATTCATGTCCAGCTTATCTTGTTCACTAGCCCATGCTGATTTCAATTACTCAAGGGGTCTAACTTTTTCAATAGGTAATCACATTCGAGTCAACAACTCATTTCTCGAAGTGAGGGTATGACTTTATGGCTTATACAGTTTTATTGTCTTAAAGCCTGTCACCTCTTGTCTTTTTCTTTACTTGACTATAGACCCTGTCATTTCATATTTTGATTTACCGTTATCACCTATTTATCATATCTTACTCATAATTCTTCATTTACTCTCTTCTTATTCTCCGACTAATATTTCTGTCTATCACTTTATTTTGAAAACATCAACAAAACACTGTTTCACATTTAGCTCCCCTTGCTTCATCTCACTAGCTCTTTGTAACGCCTAAAATTTTTTTTACTAGGGGATGGAGTCATACCATGGTAAATATTTATCCCTTCTAGGATCCTAATGCCTATCTTCTGAAATTTCTGAATGTTCTAGTATTCATATCTGACTGTACTATTCTAGAGTTCACCATCTGAGTGTCTCACAAGGACATATATTACCACATTGTCACTATCTTCGGAAATGTTAGCTAATGATAACACTCCATCAACAATTTTAGGTTACTCTAACCCCAGTTGGATCCTGATATCCCATCCTTCTCTTAATCTGTATATGTTAGCTCCCATAGGGCATAACTGAGATGGGTGTGGCCAATTGTATATATATCTGTTACTATTGAAAGTAACTCAGAATGCTTATATTTCTCTGCCTGAATTATAAATATTGATAATCTTCACTAACTAGGTACCTCGTACCCTTCTTCACCTTGCTTCTTTTACTTGTTGCAACTAGTATCTTCATTCTGATACTCTTATTGCTTTTTATCATATGGGTGGATAGATATTCATGCGTTATGGATCCTTATCAAAAAGCTTATATGTATTAGTACACATATGATTTGCTGAAGATCTCATATTTACTCATCATAAGCATGATGAAAAATCGAGTTCCTGACTAAACTCTTCCAAAGCCACATTCAATCTCTTACCAACTGCCTTTGTGGATGTAGGTATCGCTGTATTACAGATAAATTAGAATTTAGGAGTTTGAATTCTTACAACTGAGCTCTAACACACGATCTAGAGTAAGAAGAAATAGTAACAATCCTAAATGCCTTATAGCCTCCTACGTAGAAGTGTGTGCAATACACGCCCATAAACAAGAATCTACTAGACACGGCTTGGAGACTCCCTAGGGTAGAACTACTCTGCTACCACTTTTGTCATGACCCAAACCGTAGGCGCAACGGGCACCCTGTGCCTTACTCAACCGAGTACTAATGTAACATATCTTTCTTATCATACCATAATTGGTAAATGGGCCAGAAGGGGCATCTTAAGATAACCAGAATAATGAAAAAGCAAATACTCGACATAGGACGACACAACATGTAATACAAACTTATAAATATGACATACGGGCCTATAAGACCAAAATGATCACTCGTACATTGAACATAGGACGACAAGTCCATACAATCTTTCATATACATGACATCTGTCGACAAGCATCTAAGAGTACATAAACTTCATAAAGGCCGGGACACGGCCCCGCCATACCAATAAATACATGTCCAAAGTATACTGACCAAATAAGTAACTCCGAAGAAAGTGGAGTGAACCAACACCTTTTGCTAAGTTGATAGCCTACTAGGAGGACTCTCAACCTGTCTATCAGGACATGCGGGCATGAAACGTAGCATCCCCAGGAAAAAGGGACTTCAGTACAAATAAATTATCGAGTATGTAAGGCATGAAAAAGAGTATATAATAGACATGAAAGAAACATAGAGTAAAAGACTCAACCTGTAAGTCTTAATAGCTTTGTGAATCATGAAATATTTATAATTTCATGCATATATGTATAAATATCATACCATGCATATGTATATGCGTACATAACATCATCAAGCCTCTGAGGGAATCCAATTATATCATCTCGGCCACTTTGGGCGAAATCATCAATGTATTCCTGATCAGGAGGTGGTGCGTATATAATACCATGACCTTTCCCTATATCCCATATACATATAATATACGCCATCTGGTCATGGGTCAATGTACATGTATAAAGGAATGCAAAACATATTGAAGTAAGTTAGCAAGATCTCTCGGAATATCATAAGATGATAATTCCTTCGATTAATATCATGACATAAACTTTATAAACTTATGTATTTTCTGAGACCCATGAATAGACGATATAATAATAGGACACATGGGGAATCAAGAACATATACACCCCTAGTACTTCTAAGAATAGAGTCATTTATGACAATTGTACATTTGCTCGTTTCGTTTGTATCATATGGATCATGCCAAAAGGAAAGAAGGGATAGCCTTAACATACCTCAAGTCATCAATGAAACTCGACCAAAGCTTACGACAGCTAGCGCGCTAACCCTAAAACTAAGAAATACATGTACAACTTAGATGGCACTAGTATATCACGTGTCTCAAACGATAACCAGATTCTAAAATAAAATGGGCAACATTTGCCTTGATTTTACTGCTCCCTCGAGCCCACTATAGGAGATATAAAAACACAATACAACCCACAACTTGAAAACAACCTACTACAATTTGTGACCTTTAATCCAACAAACCTCCCCCCCACCCCCAATATACCATAACACACTCAATCAACAAGTTATCAATTAGCTTGAAATTTTAACAACCAGTGACCAGCCCACTACCCTACCACATGCAAAATTTCTCCATGCCCTTTTATCCTTCCAAACTCCATAAATAAGCATCACAATAGTCCAACACGAGTGGACTACAAACAATTCACTAAAAGTGAAATAAATCGACCTCACGGCTTCCGATCACCATCTCGTGAGTTCCAACTATCAGGAAACAAATTTTTCAACATTCATTGATATTTAAAAGCTTAAATAAAGAAGTTAGGTGTTTTATTAACCTTTAAATACCTTCCAAAACTTAAACTACAAAGAAAAAGAGAGGCGGTATAGTGATACTTACGTCGTAGGGATCGTTTTAATGTTATAGCTTCTTGATTTCGTGAAAGGGATGTTGATCCTGATTGGAATTTCTTGGACCAGTTCTTGGATACTTTGAGAGTGTATTGGTAAGTACTTTCTGTATTTTGACGAGATATAAGGGGATAAGAACACTTATAAGCCCAACGCCTCAATTCTCCAAGCAGATGGGTAAGCTACCTACTTGGCAGCTTGAGCAGTGCAACTTCGGACTCTTGTATCTCTCTACTCCGATATTGTATTGAAAAAGAGTTTTCAGAGATAGAACCTAGACGCATGGGGATTTAATTTCATATAAATATCTCCCTATAACTCTCAATAGATTGGGATAAAACTGCATCGCAACCTGGCCTATAAACCTGCCAGTTTCTCCGAATTGCGACGGCGTGACTTGGCGACCCTAATTTAAAAATCCATATTTCTCTATTCCGATATCTTATGAATAAATTTCTTGGACCATTGTAAACTAGGTCACAAGACCTTCATTTTGGTATTAGCAGTGTACAAAAATTATATCATAAAGTTTACTTATTTAGTTTCTCAAAATGGCTCGTTACAAGGCAATTCTTTACTCGTTTATTTCCGTAAGTTATATCCGATTTTTTCCAAACTTTATATTTTATATGCAAACATAATATATAGTCATATTATGACTGTACACTCATTTTCGTCCTAACTAACTTAACGCTTCAATAAACCTTTCTTATCCTTGTAGAAGGATTTCATCCTTTTTAGCTTACATCAATTGACTTACGACGTGCTTTCCTATATGAAAAACATAGGGTGAAATACCTCAGTCATGAAAATGCATTCATTGTTTGGAGTTTTGTCGGGTATAACAAGAACAACTTCCTTAATGAACTTTTGTAGACTTAAATTCGTCAAGTAGAAGAACATCTTCTGCTGCCACCGCTTAAAATCCCTCTAGGAAAATTTTTCGAGCTTTTCTGCCGGTGTCGATGCCAGTGCTGGTGTTTTTCGGCTTGTCGATGCATTGATAGTCATAATAGGAACATGCTGGTTTCTGTTTTCAGTCGTCATTTCTGTAAAAGAATGTAATGATGTGTTTTGGATGGTTTCGGCATCCTTGGTGAAATTTAGAAGTTTCCCAGTTCATAGGCTTGAATTTGATGTGATTTTGGTGTTTTTGCATTAGTTTTGGTGATTCAAAGACTTGAATAAGTTTGAATGAGGTTATGGGATGTGTTGGTATGTTTCGTTGGGGTCCCGAGGGGCTCGGGATTCATTTCGGATGGTTAATGGAGGTTTGGACTTAGGATTTGCAGCAAATCTGCTGCTGGTGCCATTTTACTAGTGTGACCGCACCTGCGGATGGGGAACCACATTTGCGAGCCTGCAGAAGCAGAAAGGAATCCACAGACCTGCCAGGCATGCCACCTGATAGGGACATTGAATTTGGTATTGACCTGGTGCCAGGCACCTAGCCTATTTCTATTCCACCTTATCGTATGGAACCAGTGGAGCTTAAGGAATTAAAGGAGCAGCTTCAGGACTCCTAGATAAGGGGTTCATTCAGCCTAGTGTGTCACCTTGGGGTGCTCCGGTGTTGTTTGTGAAGAAGAAGGATGGTTCTATGCGTATGTGTATTGATTATCGGCAGCTGAAGAGGGTTACGGTGAAGAACCGGTATCCCTTGCCTCATATGGATGACTTGTTTGATCAGTTGCAGGGTGACAGGGTATTTACCAAGATTGACTTGCATTCTAGCTATCATCAGTTAAAGATTCGGAGGCCAGACATCCCGAAGACTGCCTTTAGGACTAGATATGGTCATTATGAGTTTCTGGTTATGTCTTACGGGCTGACCAATGCCCCAACAACCTTTATGCACTTGATGCACAGTGTATTCCGGCCTTATCTGGATTCTTTCGTCATCGTGTTTATTGACGATATCTTGGTGTATTCCCGATCTCGGGAGGATCATGAGCAACATTTGAGAGTTGTGCTTCAGACCTTGAGGGAGAAGAAATTGTATGCAATATTTTTGAAGTTTGAGTTCTGGCTTGATTAAGTAGTGTTATTGGGGCACGTGGTGTCCAGTGAGGATATTCAGGTTCATCCAAAGAAGATAGAGGCAGTGCAGAGCTGACCTAGATCGTCATCAGCTACCGAGATTCACAGTTTCCTTAGTTTGGCAGGGTACTATCGCCGTTTTGTAGAGAGATTTTCATCTATTGCAGCACCTATGACCAGGATGACCCAGAAGGGTCCTCAGTTCAGGTGGACTAAGGAGTTTGAGGAGACCTTTCAGAAGCTCAAGTCAGCTTTGACTACAACTCCGGTATTGGTTTTGCCTATGGGTTCAGGTTATTATACAGTTTACGGTGACGCCTCGAGAGTTGTCCTTGGAGTGGTTTTGATGCAGGACAGTAGGGTGATTTGCTACGCGTCCAGACAGTTGAAGGTGAACGAGAAAAATCATCCAGTGCACGATCTAGAGCTAGCAACTATTGTCCACGCCTTGAAGATTTGGCGTCATTATTTGTATGGAGTGCATTGTGAGATTTTCACTGATCACTATAGTTTCCAGCATCTTCTTAAGAAGAAGGATCTGAATTTGCATAAGAGGATATGGTTAGAGCTTCTCAAGGATTATGACCTCACCATTCTATATCATCCGGGGAAGGCCAATGTAGTGGCCGATGCCCTGAGTCGCAGAGCGGAGTGTTTAGGGAGTCTAGCCTACCTTCCAGCAGTAGAGCGGCCTTTAGAACTTGATGTTCAGGCTTTAGCATGTCAGTTTGTGATATTGGATCTTTAGATACCCTGCAGGTATTGGTTTGTGTAGCTTCTAGGTCTTCTCTTTATGATCAGATTAGAGCACGCCAGTATGAGGATCCACACTTGCTCGTTCTTTAGGATAGGGTCCATCGCGGTAATTCCAGGGATGTGGTTATTGGTAATGATGGGGTCATGAGGATGCAGGGCCGGATTTGCGGTATTCCATCCATCCTGGTGCCGCGAAGATGTACCAGGATCTGAGACAACATTATTGGTGGAGGCGGATGAAGAGGGATATTGTTGAGTTCTTGGCTCGATGTCTCAACTGTCAGCAGGTCAAGTGTGAGCACCAGAGACCGGGGGGATTGCTTCAGAGATTAGATATTCCGGAGTGGAAGTGGGAGCGAATCACCATGGACTTTGTAGTTGGTTCCCACGGACTTTGAGGAGGTTGATGCTATATGGGTTATTGTGGATTGGCTGACCAAGTCCGCACACTTCATTCCTGTTGGTACTACTTATTCTTCGGAGCGGTTAGCGGAGATTTACATCAGGGAGATTGTCTGATTGCATGTGGCTCCAGTTTCTATAATTTCTGGTAGAGGTACTCAGTTCACATCTAATTTTTGGAGAGCCGTACAGAGAGAGTTGGGTACTCAGGTCTATTTGAGCACAACGTTTCATCCTCGGACCAACGGGTAGTCGGAGCGTGCCTGTGTCATTGATTTTGGGGGTTCATGGGATAAGTTTCTGCCACTCGTGGATTTTGCATATAATAATAGTTATCAGTCGAGTATCTAGATGGCTCCGTATGAGGCTTTATATGGTAGGAGGTGTAGATCTCTAGTTGGTTGGTTTGAGCCGGGCAAGGCTAGGCTAATGGGCACAGACTTGGTTCAGGATGCGTTAGGTAAGGTGAAATTGATTCAGGAGAAGCTTCACATGGCGCATTCTATGAAGAAGATTTATGCGGACCGAAAGGTCCGAGATGTGTCTTTCATGGTTGGGGAAAAGGTGCTGCTGAAGGTTTCACCATGAAGGGTGTCACGAGGTTCAGAAAGAGGGGAAATCTGAGTCCCTGGTTCATTGGGCCATTTGAGGTGCTTTAGAGAATTGGGTAGGTGGCTTATAGACTTGCCTTGCCTCCTAGCTTATCGGGTATTCATACGGTGTTCCATGTTTTGATGCTCCAGAAGTATGTTGGTGACCCGTCTCATGTTTTGGACTTTAACATGGTTCATCTCGGGGGTGATATGTCATATGAGGTAGAGCCAATAGCTATTTTTGGTCGTCAGGTTAGAAAGCTAAGGGCTAAGGATATAAATTCAGTGAAGGTTTAGTGGAGAGGACAACCGGTGAAGGATGCCACCCAGGAGACCAACTAGGAGATGCAGAGTAGATATCCTCACTTATTTGAGACTCCAGGTATGTTTCTAGACCCGTTCAAGGACGAATGGTTGTTTAAGAAGGAGAGGATGTAACGACCCGATCGGTCATTCCGTGAGATTAGCCATGGTTCCCCTGTTTTTGCTTTATCATATGTTTCTTAGCCTACTTATGTTTTGTTGGTTTGGCTGGTTCGGGTTCGGAGTGGTCTTGATGAGAACTGAGACACTTAATCTTTTAAATTGGCTTAATAGTTGGAAAAGTCAACTAGGAGTTAAATTTGTAGAGAGATTTTCATCTATTGCAGCACCTATGACCAGGCTGACCCAGAAGGGTGCTCAGTTCAGGTGCACTAAGTAGTTTGAGGAGAGCTTTCAGAAGCTCAAGTCAGCTTTGACTACAACTCCGGTATTGGTTTTGCCTACGGGTTCAAGTTATTATACAGTTTACGGTGACGCCTCGAGAGTTGGCCTTGGAGTGATTTTGATGCAGGACAGTAGGGTGATTTCCTACGCGTCCAGACAGTTGAAGGTGAACGAGAAAAATCATCCAGTGCACGATCTAGAGCTAGCAACTATTGTCCACGCCTTGAAGATTTGGCGTCATTATTTGTATGGAGTGCATTGTGAGATTTTCACTGATCACTATAGTTTGCAGCATCTTCTTAAGAAGAAGGATCTGAATTTGCATCAAAGGATATGGTTGGAGCTTCTCAAGGATTATGACCTCACTATTCTATATCATCCGGGGAAGACCAATGTAGTGGCCGATGCCCTGAGTCGCAGAGCGGAGAGTTTAGGGAGTCTAGCCTACCTTCCAGCAGCAGAGCGACCTTTAGAACTTGATGTTCAGGCTTTAGCAGGTCAGTTGGTGAGATTGGATCTTTAGAGCCCCCGCAGGTATTGGCTTGTGTAGCTTCCAGGTCTTCTCTTTATGATCAGATTAGAGCACGCCATTATGAGGATCCACACTTGCTCGTTCTTTAGGATAGGGTCCATCGCGGTGATTCCAGGGATGTGGTTATTGGTAATGATGGGGTCATGAGGATGCAGGGCCGGATTTGCGGTATTCCATCCATCCGGGTGCCGCGAATATGTACCAGGATCCGAGACAACATTATTGGCGGAGATGAAGAGGGATATTGTTGAGTTCTTGGATCGATGTCTTAACTGTCAGCAGGTCAAGTGTGAGCACCAGAGACCAGGGGGATTGCTTCAGAGATTAGATATTCCGGAGTGGAAGTGGGAGCGAATCACCATGGTCTTTGTAGTTGGTTCCCACGGACTTTGAGGAGGTTTGATGCTATATGGGTTATTGTGGATCGGCTGACCAAGTCCGTGCACTTCATTCCTGTTGGTACTACTTATTCTTCAAAGCGGTTAGATGAGATTTACATCAGGGAGATTGTCCGATTGCATGTGGTTCCAGTTTCTATCATTTCTGATAGAGGTACTCAGTTCAGATCTAAGTTTTGGAGAGCCGTACAGAGAGAGTTGGGTACTCAGGTCTTTTTGAGCACAACGTTTCATCCTCGGACTAACGGGAAGTCGAAGCGTGCCTGTGTCATTGATTTTGGGGGTTCATGAGACAAGTTTCTGCCACTCGTGGAGTTTGCATATAATAATAGTTATCAGTCGAGTATCTAGATGGCTCCGTATGAGGCTTTATATGGTAGGAGGTGTAGATCTCTGGTTGGTTGGTTTGAGCCGGGCGAGGCTAGGCTAATGGGCATAGACTTGGTTTAGGATGCGTTAGGTAAGGTGAATTTGATTCAGGAGAAGTTTCACATGGCGCATTCTATGAAGAAGAGTTATGCAGACCGGAAGGTCCGAGATGTGTCTTTCATGGTTTGGGAAAAGTTGCTGCTGAAGGTTTCACCATGAAGGGTGTTATGAGGTTCAGAAAGAAGGGAAATCTAAGTCCCTGGTTCATTGGGTCATTTGAGGTGCTTCAGAGGATTGGGTAGGTGGCTTATAGACTTGCCTTGCCTCCCAGCTTATCGGGTATTCATACGGTGTTCCATGTTTTGATGCTTCAAAAGTATGTTGGTGACCCGTCTCATGTTTTGGACTTCAACATGGTTCATCTCGGGGGTGATATGCATATGAGGAAGAGCCAATAGCTATTTTTGGTCGTCAGGTTAGAAAGTTAAGGTCTAAGGATATAGCTTCAGTGAAGGTTCAGTGGAGAGGACAACCGGTGGAGGATGCCACCCGAGAGACCAACTGGGAGATGCAGAGTAGATATCCTCACTTATTTGAGACTCCAGGTATGTTTCTAGACCCGTTCGAGGACGAACGTTTGTTTAAGAGGGAGAGGATGTAACGACCCGATCGGTCGTTCCGTGAGATTACCCATGTTTCCCCTGTTTCTGCTTTATCATATGTTTCTTAGCCTACTTATGTGTTGTTGGGTTGGCTGGTTCGGGTTCGGAGTGGTCTTGGTGAGAACTGAGACACTTAGTCTCTTAAATTGGCTTAATAGTTGGAAAAGTCAACTAGGAGTTAACTTGTTGGTAAATAACCTCGGAATGTAGATTTTATGGCTTGGATAGCTTCATTAGGTGATTTGGAACTTAGGAATGTATTCGGAATGAAGTTTTGATGTCCGGTGTAGAATTAGGCTTGAATTGGCGAAAGTTAGTTTTTGGCGATTTTCCGGTCGTCATGGAAAAATAGGCTATCGCGATCGGAATGGAATTCCAGAAGTGGAGCAGGTTTGTAATGTCATTTTGGATATGTGTACAAATTTTCGGGTCAACTGGATATGTTTTCGATGGTTTCGGCATACTTGGTGAAATTTAAAAGTTTCAAAGTTCATAGGCTTGAATGTGATGTGATTTTGCTGTTTTTGTGTTGTTTTTGGTGTTCCGAAGGCTCGACTAAGTTTGAATGAGGTAATGGGATGTGTTGGTAAGTTTGGTTGGGGTCTCGAGGGGCTCGGGATTGATTTCAGATGGTTAACGAAGGTTTGGACTTAGGAATTTGCAGCAAATCTGTTGTTGGTGCCATTTTACTGGTGTGACTGCACCTGCGGATGAGGAACCGCAGGTGCGGGCCCGCAGAAGCTGCAAGGAATCCGCAGATGTAGAATTTGGGCAGCTCAGTGTGGGATCACAGAAGCAGAAATTGGACCGCACCTGCGGAGTCGTAGGTGCGGAAATGGAGTCGCAAGTGCGGAATTTGGACTTAAAGTGACTTCTCGCAGGTGCGCACCTGGGATCGCAGGAGCGGGTCCATAGGTGCGAGATTTTTTGCCGCAAGTGGGGTTTCACTGGGCAGGAAGTATAAATATGTGCCTCCGCGAATTTTTGGCTTTTCTCATCACTTTTGCATGCGTGTTGAGTCATTTTGAGAGAAATTTGGACAAGGATTTCGAGGGTCTTCGGTGGAGGTAAGTTTCTCGGACTATAAACTCGATTCTATGTTATTATGTGACGAACTAGGCTTGGAATTAGTGGGTTAAATGGCATAAATTGAGGGTTTAGGGCTTCGGAGATTGAGACTTATAATTAAGGAATTTAGGGGTTGTTTATGGTCGTATTTGGATGCATTTTATATATGTAGACTCGGGAAAGGATGAGGATTCTTATGATGCGATTTTTATAGAATTTCGAGACGTGGGTCCCGGGGTTCAGGTTTGGCCAATTTCGGGAAAATTGCCCAAAAATTGATAGTTTTCGATGGAGCCTTTTTCATTTAGCATATATTGATGATTTTAATCTGGTTTTGGTTAGATTCGGAGAAATCGGGAGCCGATTTGAGGGTCAAGAGTGTCGAGGATTAGTATTTTGGCCCGGGTAGAGGTAAGTAATGACTATAAACCTTGTCCTGAGGGTATGAAACCCCGGAGATAGTATTTTCTCACTATTTTTAGAGTGGCTCACATGTAGGATGACGAGTGTGTAGCGTGCACTGATTTTTGGATTTGGACTTGGTCCTCTCCGCGGCAGCTATTGAGTTGCGTATTTTACTCTAAATCATATGTTAAATTTTGTTCTAAAACTATTGCTATATTTGGGCTGTAAGCCATGTTTGGGGCCTCGCGGCGACTTGTTTAGACCCTTGGGGTTTTTTACTGCTATTTCCTCACCGTGTTGACTTATGATTTACATTAAGTCATAATATGCTTAACTGTTTTCCAAACTCAGCCTTATTTAAACTATTTGAGTTATAAAATGATGTTTTGGGTCGAGTACCCCGTTTTACTGATAGCCCGAGGGTCTTACTGAGAGTTTCTGACTGAGTGAGGCTGAGGGCCTGATTGTGAGGATATGAGATGCCACAAGGTGGCTTGATTTTAGCGCTTGGGCTGAAGGAGCCCCTCCGGAGTCTGTACATACCCCTAGTGAGCGTAGGTACCTACTGAGGGCGAGTGTGGAGTTCCGAGTGACGAGTGATTGGGAGGCATGAGTGATAGTGAGGTTGCCCGAGGGGCTGATACTGAGTGATTGTGAGGCCTGATGAGTGATGTTCTGCCTGAGGGACGATTTATGATTCATGTTTTGGCTTATGGGGATATTTATGATTTATTTAATTTTACACTAAACTCTTCGGGTATAGATTTTGTATTATGACAGTAGAATTTTTGGTATTATCATTAGATGCTCATGACATGTTGGTTCCGGATCGTGGGGATGGTTGTTGACTGTTCAGCTATTTGTTTTGCTTAATAGATTCAGTAGTTTATATACGTTTATGAAATGTTGAAAATGAAGTTGGAAATTTTGGAAAGGAACTGTGAATATGTGATTGTTGGCTAGCCTAGTTCCACGATAGGCGCCATCACGGCCGATTTAGGATTTGGGGTCGTGACAAAGAATGACACAAACAAACGTTTAATAAATGGCAAAGTTTTTATATCTTCTAACAAAATAAATCTGGAGTAGAAAACCACATAGATTTTACTCTACAACGGAGTACAAAATCGCCAGGATTTTAATCTCCGAATAGCAAATAGTAAACCAAAACATAATATACTTTATGATCCTTGATCATCGAGAGTTGGTGTGCTCCACTTTACGGGGAGCTGTTATTAGTTTTGGTACGCCATTTTTGTATCTAGATGTGGGTATGATGGGGTCTAGTCCCATCCTTTATACAATTGCACACTCTATTAGAGGTCTATAGACAGTTATGTACAGTTGGGTAGTATGTGGCCTTGTCACTTTCCAGTCTTTGATATGTAGTTGTCTATAGTAGCCTTGTCGACTCGCCCTACCGTATTCTGCATGTATATGTATATATGTCTTTTGGACATGTTTTCCTCACATATGTTATTCATGCAATTCAACAGTTTATTGACAGATGATATTCATGACCTACCTTTAGTTCATGTTTATATCTTAAATGCATGCTTAGGGGTGTTTGACAGGTATGACTCGGGCACTCATCATGGCCCATCGGTCTGGGTCGTGACATTTTAATCTCCAAAACGGGAGTAGAAAACCACAAAGGTTTTAGTCTCCAGAATAGTGAGTATAACACAATTACACCAAAAAATTAAGTTCCTTAAGTTTGTTAGTATACAGTATTTGTAAAATAATTCTGGAGAAGAAAACAACGTATAAACAGAAATGTAGAAGAAGTAGAAATTAATCCGAGCCTACTGAATTCACAGTGTTTCTTTAAGGAAATTAATCCCCTTCTAATACCGAGGTTGTGGATTATTTCCTCTTAGGTAAGAAAGGATTACACACTGGTGTATCAGTATTTCAAACCCCATGTTTAAACGAACACAAATGCCGGCAGCAAATCACAATTATGTTATTTATTTTGCAAGAAAACAATGCCGAAAGAAAGAGAAGAAATAAGAAATTTCGTAAGGAAAATATGAGGGAATGGTCTGCTATTTATAGCCAACATGTTGGTTTTAAATGAAGAGGTGCAACTCTTCAGAAGGTCTGTCATGGTTGTTCATGTAAATTGACCATAATTTAAATATTTATTTACGCAAAATAAAATGAGAAATCAAAATGTGGAGGAAAATTAATTTTCTGTTACAAAAACAACTAATTTGGATTAAATAATACAACGTTAATCTTAATATTAACAAAAAAGTTGGTCCAAAAAATTACAATCGATCGATCATTTGACCAAATCCAAATCCAAATCCCAAGTCGAAGCCGAAGTCGAGACGAGCGGGTGACGACAACGACGAAGCGAGGTTTGCTTTCTTATTAACTCTCTTTAAGGTCTAGAAGAAGAGCAATTGTATATATACCCATGAAAAGTCTTTTCCTCTTCCAATATGGGACAATATCCCTTTGTCGATGAGGGAAAATCAATCATGTTTCCCCTCCATTTTCCATTCACCCTCTTTTAAGCTAAATAAGCTTAAAACCCCAATGATCCACCACATGAATGAAGAATGGCTATATCACAGAAATATGCATGAAAAAGTATGTGATTCGTAAGCATGTATTAATCGCATCTGGATAAGTAGGTTTCCTTTTGATCTTTCTGTAGTGAACTTATGTCGAATATACTCGGTCAATCGGTAGATTTGATACCTTTGAACCTTCAAACTTTAGTGTATACCTAGACAACCATAAGTCACACAACCATCCCTTAACCATCTTTGGTTCTCATTGTTGTGTTCGTTTCAGCCATCAACACCGCCTGGTTTCATAAGTGCGTAGAGAACTAGCCTTACAAAATTCTCCTTGAAGCAGCTAACACTTCACACTTACATAGGTAATTCCTAAACGTGTCATCCTGTAGATACACTATTTTATATACCCCGTATCAAATTTAGAAACCATTAAAAAACTTTAATGTTTTATCCTTTCAACTGTACCTTGTCTCATCACGAGAATGGACCAAAATTTTAGTTGACAATGTTGAACTATGATTAATGACTTTGTTTGATCTCCTTGAACCTAGATCTTGGGATCTACGCTCTTCTAGGCAGAGTTACCACCACAATGACTTGTCCTTGGCCATCGTCACATCTCCTAAATGATTTCTCAACTACCTCTCTAGTTAGGCCTTTTGGAAGTGGATCCGACACATTATCGCTTGACTGTACATAGTCAATTGTGATAATTCCTCTTGAGAGTATATGACGAGATTTACCGTTATACATAATGTTCCCCACCCTTCTAATTGCCGATTAACTATCGCAATGTATGCATATTAGTGCCAACGGTTTGGGCCAAAATGGAATGTCTTCCATGAAATTCCGGAGTAATTCAACTTCTTCACCAGCTTTATCTAAGGCTATGAACTCAACTTCCATCGTAGAGCGGGCAATACAAGTTTGTTTGGACAACTTCTAAGATACCGCTCCTCCACCAATAGTGAATACATATCCATGTGTGTACTTAGAATCAGTTGAACAAGTGATCCAATTTACATCACGGTATCCCTCAATCACCACAGGATAAGTACTGTAGCGCAAAGCAAAGTCCTGGGTATGTTCTAAATAACCCAAAACATGTTTCATTGCCATTCACTGAGATTGGCCTGGTGTACTCATGTATCGACTCAATTTACTTATCGCACAAGCTATACCTGTTCATGTACAATTCATCATATACATTAAACCTCCCAACACACGAGAATAATCCAATTGTGATATGCTTTGGCCTTTGTTCTTTTCTAGTGCATGATTAATGTCAATTGGAGTCTTTGCAACATTAAAATCTAAGTACTTGAATTTTCCAAGTACTATCTTAATATAATGATATTGTGACAATGCCAGAACTTGAGGAGTCTTATGGATCTTAATACCAAGAATTAAATCTGCAACTCCCAAGTCCTTCATATCAAACTTACTAGTTAGCATACAATTAGTCGCATTTATGTTGGCAATGTCATTACCCATTATCAGCATATCATTTACATATAAACAAACAATGAGTATGTGATTTGGAACATTTTTAATGTACATACATTTATCTTAGAACCATTTTACAACATTGTTTGGTCAAATTTCGCATGCCATTGTTAGGGTGAGTCCGTAAAGGGACTTAACAAGTCTACATACATTCTTTTCTTTACCTAGAACCACAAACCCTTCAAGTTGTTCCATGTAGATTTCTTCCTCCAATACTCCATTTGAGAAGGCCGTCTTAACGTCCATTTGAGAAATTTCAAGACCATAAACTGCATCTAAAGCAACTAGTGTCCGTATGGATGTAATTTTGGTAACTGGAGAGTATGTATCAAAGTAGTCAAGACCTTCTCGTTTCCTATACCCCTTGACCACAAGTCTTGCCTTATATTTATCAATAGTTCCATCATCTTTCATTTTCCTCTTAAAAATACATTTGAAACCCAACGGTTTATTTTCATGAGAAAGATCAACCAATTCTCGTGTGTGGTTGTTCAATATTGAATATATTTGCCTATTGACTGCCTCCTTCAAAAATAATGATTTCGAAGAAGATATAGCTTCTTTAAATATTTCACATTCATTTTCCAATAAGAAAGTCACAAAATCTGGTCCCAATGAAGTAGACGTTCTTTGACATTTACTACATCTTGGATCCTCCTGAATAAACTTACTTTCTTTTGTTTCTTCCCGAGGTCATTTAGATCCTTTACCAATCCGCTCACATTCCTTTTTATACAGATATATATTTTCAAAAAATTCAACATTATCTTATTCTATAATTATATTATTATGAATGTCGGGATTTTTTTATTTATGAACCAAAAATCGATATATTTTACTATTTGCCGCATATCCTATGAAAACACAATAAACGGTTATCAGTCCTATTTTTACCCTTTTGGGTTTAGGAACTTGCACTTTTGCCCCCCCTCCCACACACACGCATTAAAATAATTCAAGTTGGGCTTCCTTCCTTTCCATTTTCCATATGGAATGGATTGGATTTTTCTATGGGGTACTCGATTTAGTATCAAGTTAGCCATAAGAATGGCTCCCCCCACAAGTTCTGTGGCAAACCAGAACTTATCAACAATGCATTCATCATCTCCTTTAATGAACGATTCATTCTTTCCGCAACCCCATTGGATTGGGGCATGTAAGGGGTCATTTTTTGATGAATAATTCCATATTCTAAACATATTTCTTCAAAAGGAGATTCACATTAACCACCCCTATCACTTCTTATAATTTTTATTTGCATGTTAAGTTGCATTTCAACTTTATTTTTGTTTTACTTGAATGCATTTATTGCTTCATCTTTACTATTAAGTAAATAGACATAGCAATATCGAATACTATCGTCAATAAAAGTTATGAAATATTTATTTCCACCGCGAGATTGTATTGACTTCATATTGCAAATATCTATGTGAATTAATTCTAATGGATTAGAAGTCCTTTCAAATGACTTATAAGAATGTTTAACATACTTAGATTCCATACATATTTGACATTTCGATTTGTCACATTAAACTTAGGCAATACTTCCAAATTAATCATTTTTTGCAAAGTTTTATAATTGACATGTCCCAAACATATATGCCATAAATCATTTGACTAAAGTAAGTAAGAAGAAGTTGAAATTTTATTATTCTCAGTGACCATTACTTTCAGTTTGAAAAGGCCCTCAGTGAGGTAACCTTTTCCTACAAACATCTAATTCTTACTTACTACAACCTTATAAGATACAAGAATGCACTTAAACGCGTTCTTAACGAGAAGTGCAGTAGAGACTAAGTTCTTCCTAACTTTAGGAACATGAAGGACGTTGTTCAGAGTCAGCACCTTTCCAGAAGTCATTTCCAGAAATATCTTTCCACATCCTTCAATCTTAGCTGTTGTAGAATTTCCCATAGAAAGCGTCTCTTTGGGTCCAACGGGAGCATAAGTAGAAAATGCTTCTCTAACAGCACAAACATGGCGAGTGGCTCCAAAAACAATCCACCATTCTTTAGGATTTCCCACCAGGTTGCATTCAGAAAGAATAACATCAATATCCTCATGTTTTTCAACCATGTTTGCTTGACCCTTCTTCTTGTCTTTCCGTGGAGCACGACAATCTGCAAAATTGTGTCCAACTTTCCCGCGGTTATAGTAATTTCCTATGCATCGCTTCTTGCTTGGGTTTCTTTTTGGTCCAGAAGTCGTCTTCCTCTTTCTGTTATTTTGTGGAGCATCCTCAAAAATGTTTTCTCCCATTATCGTTGAGTTTCCACGACCTTTCTTTTAGGAAGATTTGTTGTCCTCTTCAATTCTCAACCGAACAATGATATCTTCAAGCGACATCTCCTTGCATTTCTGATCAAGTAAGTTTTGAAGTCCTTCCACAAATGAGGCAACTTCTCAATCATCGCTGCAACTTGGAATGCTTCATTGATGACACGACTTTCAATGAAATTTTTTTAGTAATAATAAAATAATTAATACTTTCAACATAAGTATGAACTCGACTTATACCTTCAGCAAGGAGATCATGAATAATCACTTGCAATTCCTGGACTTGGGTAATAACACACTTGCTATATACCATTTTGTAGTCCAAAAATTTAGCGGCAATAAATTTTTTCAACCGGCCTCCTTAGTTTTGTATTTCTTTTCAAGTGCAATCCGTAGTTCTTTTGACGTCTCCACAGTACTATAGACGTTATACAAATCATCCTCCAGTCTGCTAAGAATGTAATTCTTGCACAGAAAATTAGAATGCTTCCACGCCTCAGTCACGAGAAAGCGTTCATTATCTGGATTTTCATCGGGCAGAACAGGAACATTTCCTAAATAAACTTCTGTAGACTTAAAGTCATCAAGTAGAAGAACAACTTTTGCTGCCATTACTTGAAATCAATCCCGAATTTGTTTTTGGGTTTTTTTGCCAGTGTCGGTGCTAATGTTGGTGTTGTTCAGCTTGTTGATGCATTGGCAATCATAATAGGAATTGGCTGGTTTCCGTTCTCGGTCATCATTTCTATAAAAGAATGACATTAACAAATGTTTAACAAACGTCTAAGTTTTTATATCTTCAAACCAAATAATACAGGAGTAGAATATCATGTAGTTTTATCTCCAACGGGGTAGAAATCGCTAGGATATTAGTCTGTGAAAAACAGATAGCAAAGCAAAACGAAATATACGTTAAATTAAACAAGTGGAGTAGAAAACAACAAACGCTTTAATCTCCAAACCGGGAGTAGAAAACCACAAAGGTTTTAGTCTCCAGAACAGTGATTATAACATAAATACAGAAAAATAATCAAGTTCCTTAAGCTTGTTAGTATTTTGTATGTGTAAAATAATTCTGGATAAGAAAACAACATATAAAGAGAAATGTAAAAGAAGTATAAATTAATCTGAGCTCACTGAATTCACAGTGTTTCCTTAAGAAACTTAATCCCCTTCTAGTACCCGAGGTTGTGGATTATTTCCCCCCAAGATAGAATGGATAACACAATGGTGTAGCGGTACTTCAAATCCCAGTGTTTCAATGAACACAAATGGCGGCAGCAAATCCCATTTACGTTGTTTCTTTTGTAAGAAAACGATACAGAAAAGAAGAGGAGAATTTAGAAATTTTGTGAAGAAAATCTAAGGGAATGGTTTGCTATTTATTTCCAATGGGTTGGGATAATGAGGGTCTGTCATGAATTTTTAAGTAAAACGGCCATTAGTAAGTGTCTATTTACACAAAATAAAACGGGAAATCAAAACGTGGAGAAAATTAATTTTTCGCTACAAAAATGGCTAATTTGGATAAAATAGTATTAAGTTAATCTTAATATTAACAAATAAAGTTGGTCCAAAAAATTAATCAATCAATTGTTCATTTGAACAAATCCAAATCCAAATCTGAAGTCGAACCGAGCTAGCGAGCAACGATGGCACGACACTTGCCTTCTTTTTAACTCTTTAAGATCTAGAAGAAGAGAACTGTATATATACCCATGAAAAGTCTGTTCCTCCTCCAATATGGGACAATGTCCCTTTGTCAAGGAGGAAAAATAAAATTTTCATTTTTTCCCACCATTTCACATTCACCCCCTTTTAAGCTAAAATAAGCTTAAAACCCCAACAATCCCCCGCTTGAATAGGGAATGGCTATATCACGGATTTTTCTATATAGTCATGAAAAACTGTGATTCGAAAGCAAGGATTAATCGCATCTAGATAAGTAGGTTTCTCTTTGAACTTTCCTTAGTGAACTAATGTCGAAAATACTAGGTCAATCATAGATTTGATATCTTTGAACCATCGAACTTTGGTGTATACCTAGACAATCATAAGTCACATAATCAACCCTTAACCATCTTTGGTTATCACTGTTGTGTTCGTTTCATCCATGAACATTGCCTGGTTTCATAAGTGCGTAGAAAGTTGGCCTTACAAAAATCTCCTTGAATCGGCTAACACTTCACACTTACATAGGTAATTTCTAAATGTGTCATCCCGTAAATACACTATCTGATATACCCCATATCAAATTTAGAAACAATTAAAAATCCTCAATTCTCTATCCTTGGTATTGAACATTGTCTCGTCACGAGAATGGACCCAATTTTAGTTGACAATGTTGAACTGTCATTAGTGACTTTGTTTGATCTCCTTGAACCTTGATATTGGGATCTCCAGTATTCTAGGTAGAGCTACCGTCACAATGGCTTGTCCTCGGCCATAGTCCCATTCTCGTCGATGATTTCTCAACTTCCTCTATAGTTAGGCCTTTCGTAAGTGGATCTGACACATTATCGCTTGACTTTACATAGTTAATTGTGATAATTCTTCTAGAGAGTAATTTCCTAACGGTTTTTTGTCTTTGTCGTATATGACGAGATTTACCATTATAGATAACGCTCACAGCTCTTCCAATTTCCTCTTGAGTATTTCATTGTATGTATATTGGTGCCAACGGTTCAGGCAAAAATAGAATGTCTTCCGAGAAATTCCGGAGCCATTCAACTTCTTCACCAGCTTTACCTAAGGCTATGAACTCAGCCTCCATTATAGATCGGGCAATAAAAGTTTGTTTGGATGACTTCCAGTATACCGCTCTTCCACCAATAGTGAATACATATCCATTTGTGGACTTAGAATCAGTTGAACCGGTGATCTAATTTGCATCACAGTATGCTTCGATCACCGCTGGATAATTATTCTTGTTCAAAGAAAAGTCCTAGGTATGATCTAAATATCCCAAAACTCGTTTCATTGCCATCCTATGAGATTGACCTGGATTACTCGTGTATCGACTCATTTACTTATTGAACAAGCTATATTTGCTCGTGTACAATTCATGAAATACATTAAACATCCCAACACACGAGCATAATCCAATTATGATATGCTTTGGCCTTTGTTCTTTGCTAGTGCAAGATTCACGTCAATTGGAGTCTTTACAACTTTAAAATCTAAGTACTTGAATTATTCAAGAACTGTCTTAGTATAATGAGATTGTGACGATGCCATATCTTGAGGATTCTTATGGATCTTAATACCCACAAGAAAATCAGCAACTCCCAAGTCATTCATATCAAAGTTGCTAGTTAGCATAGACTTAGTCACATTTATGTTGGAAATGTCATTACTCATTATCAGCATATCATCCACACATAAGCAAACAATGTGATTTGAAATATTATTAATGTACACGCAATTGTCACATTCATTTATCTTAAAACCATTTGACAATATTGTTTGGTAAAATTTCACATGTCTTTGTTTGAGTGCTTGTTTTAATCCGTAGAGGGACTTTAAAAGTTTACATACCTTATTTTTTTACCTGGAACCACAAACCCTTCAAGTAGTTCCATGAATATTTCTTCCTCCAAATATCCATTTATGAAGTTCGTCTTAACGTCCATTTGATGAATTTCAATACCATAAATCGTAGATAAAGCTTCTAGTGTTTGTATGGACCTAATTCTTCTCGTTGTCAATTCCCTTGTATGGTTGTTCAACATGGATTCTATTTCACTGTTGACTGCCTCTTTCCAAAATGATGATTCCGAATAAGACGTAGCTTCTTTAAATGTTTGAGACTCGTTTTCCAATAAGAAGGTCACAAAATCTTGTGCAAATGAAGTAGACGTTCTTTGATTTTTACTACGTCTTGGATCCTCCTAATTAAACGCACTTTCTTTTGTTTTTTCTCGAGTTAATAGCCCTGTTTCCCCCGTTTTGGCTTCATTATATTTGCTTCAGCTTCATTATGTTGTGTTAGATTGGTTGGCTCGGGTTCGGAGCGATTTTTGGAGAGAAATGAGACACTTAGTCTCTTAACTTGGTTCCATAGTCGAAAAAGTCAACTGAGAGTTGACTATTTGGTAAACAAACTCGGAATGTAGATTTCATGGCTCGAATAGCTTCGTTAGGTGATTTGGAACTTAGGAGTGTGATCGGAATGTGGTTTTGATGTCCGGTGTAGAATTAGGCTTGAATTGGCGAAAGTTAGTTTTTGGCGATTTTCGGTCAGCAGTGGAAAATCATCTATAGGGTTCGGAATGGAATTCTAGAAAAGGGAGCAGGTTCGTAGTGTCATTTGGGATAAGTGTGCAAATTTTCGTGTCATTTGGACGTGTTTTGGTTGGTTTCGGCATCATTGGCAAAATTTAGAAATCTTAAAGTTCATAGGCTTGAATCTAATGTGATCCTTGTGTTTTAGTATTGTTTTGGGTGTTTTGAAGGCTTGACTAAGTGCGAATGAGGTTGTGGGACTTGTTGGTATTTTTGGTTGGGGTCCCGAGGGGCTCGGGGTGATTTCAGATAGCCATCGGGGGATTTAAAGTTAGAAAATTGCAGCTGAAGCTGCTGGTGCTGGTGTAACTGCACCTACGGATACGGGACCGCAGGTGCGAGCCCGCAGAGGCAGACCCAAGATCGCAGATGTGGAGCTGGGGCCGCACCTGTGGAGTCTCAGGTGCGGAAATTTGATCGCGGGTGCGGAAATGTGCATTTAAGTGATTTTTCGCAGGTGCGGGTCCGCAGGTGCGAGAATTTGGCCGCAGGTGTAGAAATCACTGGACAGAACATATAAATAGGACCCTTAGCGGATTTTGGTCGTTCATCCACCATTTTTGCACGGGTTGGAAGCTTTTTGAAGGGTTTTGAAGAGGAAAATCGAAGGTTCTTCGTGGAGGTAAGACTTTTGGACATAAAACTCGTTTATGTGTGATTTATGGACTGATTAGTGGTGAAATTTATGGGAAATTAGTACAAAAATTGGGAATTAGGGCTTGTAATTGGAGACCTTTAATTGGGGATTTGAGGGGCCATTTGAGGTCCGATTTTGAGATTCTTGGTATGTATAGACTCGTGGGAGGATGAGGATTCTAGTGATGTGATTTTTTATCGACTTCCGAGACATGGGCCTGGGGGTCGGGTTTGGCCAGTTTCGGGATTTTAGGTATATATTGGTTATTTTTTAGTGGGCTTTGTCCCCTTAGAGTATTTTAATTATATGAATCTGTTTTTGAATAGATTCGGAGTGTGTTGAGGCCGAGTCAAGGGGCAAAGTCATCGCAGAGTAGATTTTCTTCCGCTTTGAGGTAAGTAATGACTGTAAATCTTGTCCTGAGGGTATGGAACCCCGGACTTCGTATTTTCTCACTATTTTTGGAGTGGCGCACATGCTGGATGACGAGTGTGTGGCGTGCACTGATTGGGGATTTGGACTTGGTCCTTCCCGTGGAAACTATTGTGTTGCGTATTTACTTTTAAATCATATGTTAAATCATGTTTTCAGACTATTGTTATATTTGGGCTGTAAGCTATCTTTGGGGTCTTGTGCTGACTTGTTTAGACCCCTTGGGGGCTTTTACTGCTATTCCTCACTATGTTGACTTATGATTTACACTCAGTCATATTATGTTTAACTGATTTCGAAACTCACCCTTATTTACACTATTTTGAGATATAAAATAATGTTTTTGGGTCGAGTACCCCGTTTTACTGATAGCCCGACTGGATTTTTGAGAGTTTTTGACTGAGTGAGGCTGAGGGCCTGATTGTGAGGATATGATATGCCACGAGATGGATTGATATTAGCGTTTGGATTGTAGGAGCCCCTCCTGAGTCTGTACACAACCCTAGTGAGCGCATGTACCTACTGAGTGCCGAGTGCCGATTGCCGAGTGACGAGTGATTGGGAGGCTTGAGTAACTGTGAGGTTGCCCGAGGGGCTGATTATGAGTGACTGTGAGGTTGCCTAAGGGGCTGATTATGAGTGACTGTGAGGTGTGCCCGAGGGGCTTATTCTGAGTGATATTACGTCTGAGGGGCAGTTTGTTATTCATGATTTTGCTCGAGTGGCTACTTATGATTCATTTCATTTTTTTACACTAACTTATTGGACATTTGTTGTTGAAATTGTTGGAAATTACACTTTTCAAAGGAGTTTTACTGAAATTGGCTTTTTTTAGCGTGATGATTTAACGTATTCACTGTTGGAAAGAAAAACTGTGCTTATTGTGAAATGATGATTTGACTTTATATGTTTCTTACTGATTGGACCTGATTTATTTTCATTACTACTTAGTTGGCGTACTCACATTACTAAATGTGTGTAGATCTATGTGCTAGGGCAGATTGAGCTATGTATCTGTTCCAGAGACTTCTCGAAGATTTTGCGAGGTAGATGCATGCGTCCACAAACTTGCTCTCTCCTGGTTACTATTATAGAGTTTATTTTCCAGGGTTGTATATTTTCTATAGATGCTCATCACCAGTGACTCCGGGATCTCGGGGTTGTATTTAATATTCGGTGTAGCTTTATCTGTTTTAAAATGATTAAATGAAACCTTTATGGGTTATCAATTTAGTAATGATATAAATGAAAGATTATTTACGATTTGAGTGTGGATTTGGATGGCCTAGTTCCACGATAGGCGCCATCACGATTGGTTTAGATTTGGGGTCGTGACAAGTTGGTATCAGAGCGCTAGGTTACATAGGACTCACCGGTCATGAGCAGGTTTAGTAGAGTCTTTCAGATCGGTATGGAGACGTCTGTACTTATCTTCGAGAGGCTACAGAACCCTTACGAAAATCTCACATTCTTGAATTCATGTTATGCGAATCTATTTTATTCATCCAAAAGCGTAACTCTTGAATTCCTTCCATGTATTCGAATGCGCACATGAGCGCTTGGTATCAAATGTGCATCGACGGGTTGTTATTTCCTTGATGGGGTGCGAGATGTGAATTTTAGCATGTTGATAATGGGCCATTCTGGAGGACTTGAGGCCGGATTTTATTTTGTGTCTTGAGTTCTAAGATTTTAATTGTGGGAGTCATGGATTTGGGACTTATATGTTCGTTTGTGTCCTTATCGGTGGGGGTTTTGTGACTGGATGACTATGTGGCGAGTGCGATTCGATGGTGAGGTGTGTTCAATTTTGTTGATTGTGACAAACGGATTGGCTGGAAATGTGGAAAGAACTATTGAGTGTTTGATTTCTGTCTCGAGTTAAAGGTAAAGGTGAATAATGTACGAAATACTCAAGTATATAAGGATGAGAGGGTCCATACTTCAGGCAAAAGACTAGAAGCGCTGGGATTCAATATCCATGGATGATAGCAGCGTCATCAGTAGCATACCTACCAACCTATGGTTTCTATGTACCGAAAGGTCTAATTGGAGAGTAAAAGAATAGTTAGAGACGATATGATATCTCGCTTGATGTTCCAGAAAATCCTAAGGGAATAGATCACAAGCTAAAGTATGATAGAACGACGAGGTTTTAGAAAGACAAGAGTAAGGATAAGAAGAAGGCAATGGAGAAGATGACGAAAATGGATAAGTCCTCGGGATTAAGCCCATGAAAACAAGAGAAGAGATGGAATGCTACCCTGGTAGTAGAATGAAGGTGTAATTGTGATAGAGAAAGGATGAGTTTGGGCCTTCGATTAAGTAATGATTTCATGAATTGTACAGGATTAAAATACCCATGTAAGGTAAATCACACTGGGATGCTATGAAATACAATTATGTAGGTATGGTATCGTATCGCCCCCATGTGGATCAAGACAATCACTTCAAATGTTCGACGATGAAACGTGAGCCCTAGCGACAATGTTACATAAGAGATCAAGTTATCAGTGATAGACGATACATCTACATTAAGGCAAATCGACACAGGATGGGCAAAAGTCACAAAGTATGAGGTGAGATTAGGCCGTCATTCTTAAGATGAACAATAATGAAGAAGCATTAAAGGGCATAGATTTATACATATAGGATAAGCAACAAGGGTAACTTGGAGTTGGTTGCAGACCCCAGTAACGATAAATATTATGGTATAGTATGACCTACCTAGATGCAGTAAAGTCATACAAATGGATAAACGGATCAATGAAATAAAGTATTACAATATTCGTAAGTTCAGCAAAGTACCGAGCGAAGAACTTCAGCATACCTATAGATGCCCATATGGACATCTTGTCAAGATCTGTATATGCTTATAAAGTGAGGCCTAGAGATGGGCTAAAAGTTAGAGGAAAAAGAATAGAAGAGTCGCATAGGCGCACTTACAAGGTCAGAGTTGTACAGGCTGCATGATTGAAGGTAGATGATGTACAAATTACAGAGGACTTATCATACGAGGAAATTCCAGTTTCCATTCTAGACCGACAAATCCATAAGCTACGGAATTAAGGTAGCCTTTGTGAAAATACTTTGGAGAAACAACAATGTGGATGAAATGAATTGGGAGGCCGAGGAAGACATGAAGTCTATATATCCCTGCTTATTTCCTCCTCCAGAGAAGGGTCCGACTGGGACATCACAACCATAATGTACGTGTATAAATTCTTGTGTTAGTTATTGTCGTTATTGATGATTATGGTCATATATGGCGTTAAATTATTGAGTTTTTACAAGTAGAGTGGGTAGTAGCATTATTACAAAGGCGACCCTTCCAAAGTTATTTAGATCTCGGGGAGTTGAACATTTGAGGAAGAATGTTTCTAAGAGGGGAAGGATGTTACATCTCGCATTTTCGTACGTTAAAAGTTTAGTCTTCAGTTGATCGACGTAGACTCGGGGAGGAGATTATCTTGAGGTTAACGTATTTACGCTATTTATAACAAGCGATAAGTAAGTGTCATGATGGATAAAGGGTACACGCATTAAAGAAAACGAGTTTCGTTGAAGGTTGCCGATTTGGGATAAAATACGGGTCAAGCGATAATACTGGACATTTATGAACTAGTACCATACAAGGTACTATATTACCATGATAGAATAATGTATAAATTGTATTAAAAATAAGTAAAATTTTAAATAATTTGAGATAATTTTTAATTATGCGGATAATTGGTTAATCACCGGATAACGAAACATTTCCTAATTAACTAATAAGTGGATAAAGTTTAATAAATTCCACTCCCTCAAAACGTGGCAGCTAGCCACATTGTGAAGAGACGACTAAGTCATTTCTTTGATAGGTGGCAATTAAGTAGCAAGAAAGAGACATTTCATCTCTTATAATACAAATCATATCATTAGAATATTAGGAAACAAATAAAACGTTACCAAGCTTTAACAAAGCATAACAATTCAAAGCTTTAACAGATCTGCCAATCCAAAAATGTTACCTTCTTTCTCACATCTTGAAAACATTAGCTTTCTTTAGCTATTTCAAAAAGCATTCAACAATCAGAAACCTTAGGACCTTTTACAATTCAAAAATGCATTATTATTTTACAATCCAGAGAACTTTAGCTACTTCAAAGCTTTCAACAATTAAAAACGTTAGAAACAGTGACGATTTGAGCTCCTACAAAGAATATTATATGGATTTTTCCCTATTCCGGGTATGTTAAGGCCATCCCTTCTTTCTTTTTGGCATGATCCAAATTATACAGAAGAGACGAGCAAACGCACAGTTCCCATAAGTTACTCTATTCATAGAAATACTAGGGGTGTCTATATTCTTGATTCCCCATGTGAATTATTATTATCTTCTGTTCATGGGTCTCAGAATAATACGCAGTTGAAAAAGTTTATCCGGAAGGAATATTAAGATTATTACATATTTTTCATGCATTTCACTCATTTATACATGTGAATTGACCCATGACCAGATGGAATTATATACGCGTCTATATGTATATTATATTTATATGGGATATGGGAAAGGTTATGGCGTTATATACGCACCACCACCTGATCAGCTGGTATACATTGATCATTTTGCCCATAGTGGCCGAGATGATATGATAGGATGCCCTCAGAGGCCTGATGATGTTATGAATATGTACCTATGCACGACATGACATTCATACGCATATGCATGACACTATAAATATTTCATGATTTACAGAGTTATCCAAACTTACAAGGTGAATCACTTACTCTATATTTCTTCCATGTCTGTTATGTACTTATTTATGTGCTTTACATAATCGGTACATTATTTTTACTGACGTCCCTTTTGCTCGAGGACGCTGCATTTCATGCCCTCAGGTCCCGATAGACAGGTCGATAGTCTTCCGAGTAGGCTACCAGCACAGCGGAAGATGTTGGTGCGCTCCATTTGCTCCGGAGTTGCTTGTTGGTCATTATGATCTAGATGTGTATTGTTTGGTATGGCCGGGCCATGTCCCGACCTTTGTGTTAAGCGTGTACTCTTAGAGGCTTGTAGACAGATGTCATGTATACAAATTCTTGTATGGCATTTTCGGCTTACGTTTTGAGTTTATAAATGATCAAGTTGGCCTATTAAGCTCCTATGTCACGTGTATATGATGATGTAATAAGAAAGATACGTTATGTTGGTACTCGGTTGAGTAAGGTACCGGGTGCCTGTCGCGTCCCATCAGTTTAGGTCGTGACACCGAGGGGCTCGGTGTGATTTCGGATAGCCATCGAGGGATTTAAAGTTGGAAAATTGCAGCTGAAGCTGCTCGTGCTGGTGTAACCGCACCTGCGGATAGGGGACCGCGGGTGCGGGCCCACAGAAGCGGACCCAAGACCGCAGATGCGGATTTTGGTGGGCAGGAGGAAGACCGCAGATGCGGAGCTGGGGCCGCACCTGCGGAGTCGCAGGTGCGGAAATTTGATCGCGGTCCGGAAATGTGCATTTAAGTGATTTTTTGTAGGTGCGCACCTGGGACCGCAGGTGCGGGTCCGCAGGTGCGAGAATTTGGCCGCAGGTGCGGAAAATCCCTGGGCAAAACATATAAATAGGACCCTTAGCGGATTTTGGTCATTCATCCACCATTTTTGCACGGGTTGGAAGATTTTTGAAGGGTTTTGAAGAGGAAAATCGAAGGTTCTTCGTGGAGTTAAGACTTTTGGAATTAAAACTCATTTATGTGTGATTTATGGACTGACTAGTGGTGAAATTTGTGGGAAATTAGTACAAAAATTGGGTAATTAGGGCTTGTAATTGGAGACCTTTAATTGGGGATTTGAGGGGCCATTTGAGGTCAGATTTTGGGATTCTTGGTATTTATAGACTCGTGGGAGGATGAGGATTCTTGTGATGTGATTTTAATCGACTTCCGAGATGTGGGCCCAGGGTTCGGGGTTGGACAATTTTGAGATTTTTGGTATATATTTGTTATTTTCGAGTGGGCTTTGTTCCCTTAGAGTATTTTGATGATATCAATCTGTTTTTGAATATTGGGGCGTGTTGAGGCCGAGTCGAGGGGCAAAGGCATCGCGGAGTAGATTTGCATCCGCTTTAAGGTAAGTAATGACTCTAAATCTTGTGCTGAGGGTATGGAACCCCGAACTTCGTATTTTCTCATTATTTTTGGAGTGGCGCACATGCTGGATGATGAGTGTGTGGCGTGCAACGATTGGGGATTTGGTCTTGGTCCTTCCTGTGGCAAGTTTTGAGTTGTGTATTTACTTTTAATCATATGTTAAATTGTGTTTTCGGACTATTGTTATATTTGGGATGTAAGCCATGTTTGGGGCCTTGTGCCGACTTGTTTAGACCCCTTGGGGGCTTTTACTGCTATTCCTCACTTTGTTGACTTATGATTTACACTCGGTCATCTTATGTTTAACTGATTTCGAAACTCAGCCTTATTTACACTATTTTGAGATATAAAATGATGTTTTTCGGTCGAGGAACCCGTTTTACTAATAGCCCGAGTGGAGTTTTGAGAGTTTCTTACTGAGTGAGGCCGAGGGCCTGATTTTGAGTATATGATATGCCACGAGATGGTTTGATATTAGCTCTTGGGTTGTAGGAGCCCCTCCGGAGTCTGTACACACCCCCAGTGAGTGCATGCACCTACTGAGTGCGAGTGCCGAGTGACGAGTGATTGGTAGGAATGAGTGACTGTTAGGTTGCCCGAGGGGCTGATTATGAGTGACTGTGAGGTTGCCCAAGGGGCTGATTATGAGTGACTGTGAGGTATGCCCGAGGGGCTGATTCTAAGTGATGTTACACCCGAGGGGAAGTTTCTTATTCATGATTTTGCCCGACTGGCTACTTATGATTCATTTCATTTTTTTACACTAACTTCTTGGACATTTTTTTGAAATTTTTAGAAATTACACTTTTCAAAGGAGTTTTACTGAAATTGGTTTTTTTTACCATGATGATTTAACGTATTCACTGTTGGAAAGAAAGACTGTGCTTATTGTGAAATGATGATTTGACTTTATGTGTTTCTTACTTCGCAGACCTGATTTATTTTCATTACTGCTTAGTTGGCATACTCACATTACTCCATGCACCTTGTGTGTAGATCCAAGTGCTAGGGAAGAATGAGATGTGTATCTATTCCAGAGACTTCTCGGAGATTTTGCGAGGTAGTTGCACGCGTCTGCAGCCCTTCTCTCTCCTGCTTACTATTGTAGAGTTTATTTTCCAGGATTTTATATTTTTTGTAGATGCTCATGACCAGTGACTCCGGGATCTCGAGGTTGTATTTAATATTCTGTGTAGCTTTATCTGTTTTAAAATGATTAAATGAAATATTTATGGGTTATCAGTTTAGTAATGATATAAATGAAAGATTATTTACGATTTGAGTGTGGATTTGGCTGCCCTAGTTCCACGATAGGCACTTCCACGACTGGTTTATATTTGGGGTTGTGGCATTTATACTGATATATATTTTTAAAGAAATCTTCATTATCTGATTCTATAACCGTATTATTATTAATGTCGAGTTTTTCTTATTTATGAATCAGAAATCGACATGCTTTACTATTGGTCGCATATCCTATGAAAACACAATCATTTTCGGTCCTATTTTTATACTTTTGGGTTTAGGAACTTGCACTTTTTCCAAACACCCCCACACTTTAAAATAATTCAAGTTGATCTTCCTTCCTTTCAATTTACCATATGGAATGGATTGCGTTTTGCTATGGGATACACAATTTAGTATCCAGTTAGCCGTAAGAATGGCTTCCCCCACAATTTCTGTGGCAAACTAGAACTTATCAACAATGTGTTCATCATCTCCTTTAATGAACGATTCTTTCTTTTTCCCCAACCCCATTGGATTGGGGCGTCTAGGGGGCCGTTGTTTGATGAATAATTGCATATTCTAAACATATTTCTTCAAAAGGGGATTCATAGTCACCACCCCTATCACTTCTTATAATTTTTATTTTCTTGTTAAGTTGTGTTTCAACTTTATTTTTCTATTACTTGAATGCATTTATTGCTTCGTTTTTACTATTAAGTAAGTAGACATAGCAATATAGAGTATTATCGTCAATAAAAGTTATGAAATACTCATTTCCACCGCGAGATAGTATTGACTTCATGTCGCAAATATTTATGTGAATTAAGTCTAAAGGAGTTTAATTCCTTTCAATTGACTTATAAGAATGTTTAAAACATAGGCAATACTTCAAAATTAATCATTTTTCGCAAGGTTTTATAATTGACATGTGTCAATAGAAGTTTAGATTTCCAAAATCAACCAAATAGCACGACAGAATTCAAGAAAAAAAATGAGATTGTTCCTAAGGGTTATGCAGCCTCTCGAAGATAAGTACATACATCTCCGTACCGATCCGCAAGACTCTACTAAACCTGCTAATGACCGTTGAGTCCTATGTAACCTAGCCTCTGATACCAACTTGTCACGACCCCAAATCCTAAGCCGACCGTGATGGCGCCTATCATGAAACTAGGCTAGCCAACCGTTTTAGACTATCAATATATATCATAATTTCCCAAAATTATCAGATTTTAAAATAGCAGAATGAGATGAAACAAAACACACTTCCCCAAAACCTGGAGTCAACCGCCATGAGCATCTAAGACTCAAAATACATTGTACAACATAGTGACTTGCTACAACAAAACCCTGGAGTACAAAAGGCAAAAAACTATGAACTCAGGAAAAGAAAGGAGGTGAGCTGGGTACGCTAAGCAGCTACCTCGATCCTCGAACTACTCCAAGCTCGTCCAGAAATCAGCTAGTGAGATGGTCCGGTACCTGGACCTGCACAAGGAGGTGGAGGGAGTAACGTGAGTACGCTATCTCAGTAAGTAATCAAAGTAACTAAAAACTTGAGTGTAGTGACGAGTATTTAAATCATGTAAATCCATATAATGAATAACTGTGAAAATGAATAAATCAAGTCAGGAATCTACAGTTTCAACTATTTCATAAAACTCCATTTTCCATTTTAAAATCTCGTATAAAAACATTTATCCAACATTTATTATCAGAGGTTCAGTGTGAAGTAGAGTGAAAACAACATTTTCATAAAATATAAGACCCTCGGGCACAGTATCACTCATAATAAAGCCTCTCGGGCAAGCCTCTCAGCCATTCGTGACTTCACTATCAGTATCTCATGCTCTCACGTAACACTCGTACTCAGCAAGAACCATGAACACACACACAACTGTTGCGGCGGACAGCCCGCTCCACTATATATATATATATATATATATACGTGCAATCCGATCCATATATAACATACGCTACGGCGTGCAGCCCGATCCATATAATAGTTGACTGCGCTCACTGGGGTGTATAAACTCCTAGAGGGGCTCCTTCAGCCCAAGCGCTATATCTTCTGCGACGTGCAACCCGATCCAATATTTACATTGTTGTGGCGTGCAACCCGATCCATATATAACATATATTGTTGCGGCATGCAACTTGATCCATATATATATAATCTATATTGCTGCGGCATGCAGCCTAACCCACATGTAATATATAACATATGTATTGCTGCGGCGTTCAGCCCGTCCCATAACTATCCTCACATACTCGGCGCTTGGCCTAACACATATATACTGCTGCAGTGTGCAGCTCGATCCATAGCTATCCTCACATATCGGCTCTCGGCCTGACTCAGTCACCCTCACAAGCCACTTGGGAAATTCATCTCGACTCACGGGACTCAGCCCAAAATACTTTTCAGAATTTTCAAAGCAGTGTGATAACAGTGACAATAACAACAAGTAGGAAACATGACTGAGTTCACCATTGTTCTATCAGGATAGTGGTAGAGTAGTGTAAAAGTACCCCTGAGTGTCTAAACAGGTTGGCACAAGGCCCCAAACATGGAAAATACTCCTGAGGGTCTAAACAGATCGACACAAGGCCCCAAACATGACTCACAGCCCATAAACAAGTATAAACTTCTGAAAGACAGGATGTTGTAAGGTTTCCAATCGAATACGCGGATTAATAGTCGCTACGGGACGGACCAAGTCACAATCCCTATCGGTGCACGCCCTCACGCTCGTCACCTAGCATGTGTGTCACCTCATTTATCAACACAATATCAACTAACGGGGTGTCATACCCTTAGGTTTAGAGTTACAATCGTTACTTACCTCAAAACAGCCCAAAAGCTACTCCGTGATGCGCTTTCCCCTCCAATTGGCTCCCAAATGCTCCGAATCTAACCAAAATCATATTAACATCATCAATATACGCTAATGGAACAAAACCCAATCGAAAGATATAAATTTTAACACAATTCTCGAAATTCGGCCAAATCCAAGCCCCAAGCCCACGTCTCGGAATTCAATAAAATTTACATCACTAGAATCCTCATCCTCCCATGATTCTATACATACCAAAAAATCCATAATCGGACTATAATTGCCCTCTCAAATCACCAAAAGAATTTCCAAATTTCCTTCCTATTTTTCCCAAGTTTTCTACTTTAATTGCTCAAATTTCAAGCCTAATCCGTCACAAAATAACATAGAATAGAGTTTTTAATCCGGGAAACTTACCTCCACTGAAGACCCTTGAATTCCCCCTGCAATTTGCTCTCAAACAAGCTCAACCCACATGCAACAATGGAAGAAATGAACGACATTTCGCGGAGGCACCTATTTATATTTTCTGTCCAGTTAATCCGCACCTGCAGACAATTCCCCGCACCTGCGGTCCCAGGTGCGCACCTGCGAAACCCTACTAAAAGTCAAAACTTCGCACATGCGATTCCTTCTCCGCGCCTACGGCTTCGCAGGTGTGGCCCGTGTTTCGCACATGCAGATTCCTCCTGCTTGGCCTCTTTTGGGATTTGCAGCATCGCACTTGCGGCTCCCCATCCGCAGGTGCGGCCACACCAGTAAATTAACACCAGCAGCTATTTGCTGTAATTTCCTAAGTCCAAACGTCCGCTAACCATCCGAAATCAATACCGAGCCCCTCGGGACCCCAACCAAACCTACCAAAACACCCAATAATATCATTCAAACTTAGTCGAGCTTTCGAAACACCAAATACAACGCAAAATCACAAAAATTACATCAAATTCAAGCCTATGAACTTTGGAACTTCTAAATTTCGCCAATGATGCCGAAACCAACCAAAACACATCCGATTGACCTGATAATTTCCACACATATCCAAAATGACATTAACCTGCTCCAACTTCCAGAATTCCATTCCGACCCTGATAGCCTATTTCCACTGGCGACCGAAAATCGCAAAAAACAAACTTTCGCCAATTCAAGCCTAATTCTACACCGGACATCAAAACTTCATTCTGAACACACTCCTAAGTCCCAAATCACCTAACAACGCTATCTGAGCCATAAAATCCGCATTATGAAGTTTCTTACCAATAAGTCAACTCCCAGTTTGACTTTTCAACTATTAAGCTACTTTAAAAGGCTAAGTCCCTCCGTTCTCACCACACACCACTCCGAACCCAAACCAACCGACCCAACACAACATAAACAGGCTAAGCAATATATGATAAAGCAGAAATGGGGGAAACATGACTAATCTCATGAAATGACCGGTCGGGTCGTTACATCCTCCCCTCTTAAACAAATATTCGTCCTCGAACGGGTCTAGAAACATACCTGGAGTCACGAATAAGTGAGGATATCTGCTACACATCTCGCGATCGGTCTCCCAGGTGGCATCCTCCACCAGCTGTCCTCTTCACAGAACCTTCAGTGAAGCTATATCTTTAGACCTCAGCTTCCTGACCTGACGACCCAAAATAGTCAATGGTTCTACCTCATATGACATATCACCATCGAGCTGAACCGTGATGTAGTCCAAAACATGAGATGGGTCACCGACATACTTCCGGAGCATCAAAACATGGAACACCGGATGCATACTCGATAAGCTGGGAGGCAAGGCAAGTTTATAAGTCACCTCCCAGTCCTCTGAAGCACCTCAAAAGGCCAAATAAACTGGGGACTCAGCTTTCCTCTCTTCCCCAACCTCATAACACCCTTCATGGGTGACACCTTCAGCAGTACCTTCTCCCCAACTATGAAAGACACATCTCGGACCTTCCGGTCTGCATAACTCTTTTGCCTAGACTGTGTCGTGCGAAACAGCTCCTGAATCAATTTCAGCTTACCCAACACATCCCGAACCAAGTTTGTGCCCAATAGCGTAGCCTCGCCCGGCTCAAACCAGCCAACCGGAGATCTGCATCTCCTACCATATAAAGCCTCATATAGAGCTGTCTGGATACTCGACTGATAAATATTATTATAAGCAAACTCCACGAGTGGCAAAAACTGGTCCCATAAACCCCCAAAATCAATAACACAGGCACGCAACATATCCTCCAAAATCTAAATAGTACGGTCCGACTGCCCGTTGGTCTGAGAATGAAATGATGTGCTCAACTCAACCTGAGTACCTAACTCCCTTTGCACAGCCCTCCAAAACTAAGATGTGAACTGAGTACCTCTGTTAGAAATGATAGAAACTGGAACCCCATGCAATCGGAAAATCTCTCTGATATAAATCTCAGCTAACCGCTCCGAAGAATAAGTAGTACCAACAGGAATGAAGTGCGCGGACTTGGTCAGCCGATCCACAATAACCCATATAGCATCAAACGTCCTCGAAGTCCATGGGAGTCCAACTACAAAGTTCATGGTGATTCGCTCACACTTCCACTCCGGAATATCAAATCTCTGAAGCAATCCACCTGGTCTCTAGTTCTCATACTTGACCTGCTGACAGTTGAGACACCGAGCCACAAAATCAACAATATCTCTCTTCATCTGCCTCCACCAACAATGTTGTCTCAGATCCTGATACATCTTTGCGGCACCCGGATGGATGGAATACCGTGAACTATGGGCCTCAGCTAGAATCAAATCTCGAATCCCATCCATATTGGGCACGCAAATCCAACCCTGCATCCTCATGACCCCATCATCACCAATAACCACATCCCTGGCATCACCGTGACGGATCCTGTCCTGAAGAATAAGTAAATGTGGATCATCATACTGGCGTTCTCTAATCTGATCATAATTAGAAGACCCAGAGGCTACACAAGAAAATACCCGCAGAGGCTCTGATATATCCAATCTCACCAACTAACCCGCTAAAGCCTGAACATCAATTGCTAATGGTCGCTCTGCTACTGGAAGGTAGGGTAGACTCCCTAAACTCTTCGCTCTGCAACTCAGGGCATCGGCCACTACATTGGCCTTCCCGGATGATATAAGATAGTGAGGTCATAATCCTTGAGAAGCTCTAACCACCTCCTCTGACGCAAATTCAGATCCTTCTGCTTAAGCAGATGCTGTGAACTACGGTGATCACTGAAGATCTCACAATGCACTCCATACAAATAATGACGTCAAATCTTCAAGGCGTGGACAATAGCTGCTAGTGTAAGATTGTGCATTGGATAATTCTTATCGTGCACCTTCAACTGTCTGGACGCGTAGGAAATCACCCTACCGTCCTGCATCAAACCGCTCCAACGCCAACTCTCGAGGCATCACAGTAAACTGTATAAGAACTTGAACCCGTAGGCAAAATCAATACCGGAGTTGTAGTCAAAGCTGACTTGAGCTTCTGAAAGCTATCCTTACACTCCTCAGTCCAACTGAACTGATCACCCTATTCGGTCAGTCTGTTCATAGGTGCTACAATAGATGAAAACCCCTCTACGAATCGGTGATAGTACACTGCCAAACCAAGGAATCTGTGAATCTCGATAGCTTACGATGGTCTAGGTCGGCTCTGCGCCGCCTCTACCTTCTTCGAATCAACCTGAATACCCTCACTGGACACCACGTGCCCCAAGAATGCTACTGAAGCAAGCCAGAACTCACACTTCAAAAATTTTGCATATAATATCTTCTCTCTCAAGGTCTGAAGCACAGCTCTCAAATACTGCTCATGATCCTCCCGAAATCGGGAATATACCAAGATATCATCAATAATCAAGATGACGAAAGAATCCATATAAGGCCGGAATACACTGTGCATCAAGTGCATAAAGGCTGCTGGGGCATTGGTCAGCCCGAATGACATAACCAGAAACTCATAATGACCATATCTAGTCTTGAAAGCAGTCTTTGGGATGTCTGGCCCCCGAATCTTCAACTGATGATAGCCGGAATGCAAGTCAATCTTAGATAATACCCTACAACCCTGCAACTGATTAAATAAGTCATCTATACAAGGCAAGGGGTACTGGTTCTTTACCATAACCCTGTTCAGCTACCGATAATCAATACACATACGCATAGAACCATCCTTCTTATTTACAAACAACACCGGTGCACCCCAAGGTGACACACTAAGCCGAATGAACCCCTTATCTCGGAGTTCCTGAAGTTGCTCCTTTAATTCCTTTTGCTCCGATGGTGCCATATGATAAGGTGGAATAGAAATAGGCTGAGTGCCTGGCACCAGGTCCATACCAAAATCAATGTCCCTGTGAGGTGGCATGCCTGGCAAATCTGCAGGAAACACATCCGGAAAGTCACAACCATAGGAACCGAATCAATAGCGGGACTCTCACCACTGGTATCCCTCACAAAAGCTAGATACGATAAACACCCCGTCTCAACCATACGTTGAGCCTTCAGGTAGGAAATCACCCTGCCGCACATAATCGGAAGAACCTCTCCACTCAACCCTCGGACATCCGGGCATAGCTAATGTTACTGTCTTAGCATGAAAATTAAGAACGGCATGACACGGGGATAACCAATCCATGCCCAATATCACATCAAAATCGACCATGGTGAGTAACAGTAGGTCCACTTGGGTCTCCAGACCCCCAATAGATATCAAACACGACCGATACACACAGTCCACAATAACAGTATCGCCCACCGGAGTCGACACATGAACAGATGTAATTAAAGACTCACGGGGCATATCTAGAAAATGGGCAAAATATGAAGAAACATAGGAATATGTAGAACTAGGGTCAAATAAAGCCAAAGTATCTCGGCAACAGACTGAGACAATACCTACGATCACTACATCGGAGGCCATAGCATCTGGTCTGGCTGGAAAGGCATACATACGGGCCTGACCTCCACCTGCTCGACCTCCCTCTCTAGGGCGGCCTCTAGCTGATTGGCTTCCACCCCTGACTGCCTGGATGGGTGGTGAAATAATTGGAGCTGAAGTCGAAGGCTGGCTCCTCGGATGAGATGAGCCTCCAAGAAGATGAGGACACTGCCCCCTCATATGCCCGAACTCTCCAAACTCATAACAACTCCCTGGAGCTGGAGACGGAGACTGAAAAGAACCCCTAGCAGCAGAATGGCCACTAGGAGAACCATGCATAGAATAACCCTGAACTGATGGTGCTCGAGCTGCACTCTGGGCTGGAAGGGCACCGAACAAATAATGACCTGGCTGAAAACCACAGGGACCATACCCCGAAGATGCACCACTATAGGCTGGGCGGCCTGACCGAGGAGCCTGAATGAACGGTCTCTACCATGCTGAAACTGCCCCCTGGAAGGAGCACCACTAGAACCACCCAATCTGCGAGGCCTTTTGGCCTCCCTATCTACCTGCTCCTGGCGGCGAACCGACTCAATATCTCGAGCAATATCAATAACCTGCTCAAATGTAGCATCTGATACTCTCTCCCGGGTCATAAAGAGGCAGAGCTGATAAGTGAGGCCATCCACAAACCTCCGAATCCTCTCCCTATCAGTAGGGACCAACTCGGTGGCATGACGAACCAAATCCAAAAACCGCATCTCATACTGCGCCATTGATAGCTCCCTCTGACGCAGCTATTTAAAATGCATGCGCTGCTCCTCCATGTGAGACTGGCGTACATACTTCTCCAATAAGATAGTGCAGAACTGCTGCTAGGTAAGGGGTGATAAACCAACAGGCCTATGCCTCTCAAAAGACTCCCACCAAATGAAAGAAGCACCAGAAGACTTAAAAGTAGCAAATGAGACCCCACTGGTCTCCAAAATCATAGCAGTATGCAGCATCCTCTGACACTTATCAAGAAAACCCTGGGCATCCTCGCCCTCAGCACCACTGAATGTCGGAGGCTGAAGTCTACTAAACCTCTCCAGCCTACGTTGATCATCATCCGGCATAGCTGGGACCACGAAGTCCTGAACTGGAGCAACCGAATGGGCTGAAACCCCCCGGTGTCTGCTGGCCCTGAGTGACTTGCTCAGGTGTCCGGGCAGCTGGAGTCTAACTGCCTCCCCCATCGTGAGAAGTAGCGGCAACTGTCTGAGCAAGGGTGGTACACACAGTCAAGATCTGAGCCAAGGTTTCCTGAAGACCCAGAATAACAATAGGCACTACCGATGCCTGAGCCTGTCCCACTGGAGCATCTGCGGAGGGAACCTGATCCTAAATAGTAGGGGGATCAACTGATACTACCCTGGCAGCCGCACGGGCTGGCCCCTACCTCTATCACGACCTCGACCGGTGGTCTACCTGGTGGCTGATCGCACTGATCAGTGGCATGAGTCCTCACCATCTACGAGAGAATGAAACAACCGAAGTTTAGATTTCCAAAATCAACCAAATGGCACGACCGAATTCAAGATAAAAATAGAGATTGTTCCTAAGGGTTCTGCAGCCTCTCGAAGATAAGTACAGACGTCTCCGTACCGATCTGCAAGACTCTACTAAACCTGCTCATGACCGTTGAGTCATATGTAACCTAGGCTCTGATACCAACTTGTCACGACCCCAAATCCTAAGCCGGTCGTGATGGCACCTATCATGGAACTAGGCTAGCCAACAATTTCAGACTATCAATATATATCATAATTTCCCAAAATTAGCAGATTTTAAAATAGCAGAATGAGATGAAACAAAATACACACTTCCCCAAAACCTGGAGTCAAATGCCATGAGCATCTAAGACTAAAAATACATTGTACAACATAGTGACTTGATACAACAAAAGTCTAGAGTACAAAAGGCAAAAAACTATGAACTGAGGAAAAGAAAGGAGGTGAGCTGGGGACACTAAGCAGCTACCTCGATCCTTGAATGATTCTAAGCTCGTCCGAAAATCAGCTAGTGAGATGGTCCGATACCTGGATCTGGACATGGAGGTGCAGGGAGTAACGTGAGTACGTCAACTCAGTAAGTAATCAAAGTAACTTAACTAAAAACTTGAGTGTAGTGACGAGCATTTAACTCATGTGACTGTGTAAATGAATAAATCAAGTCAGGAATCTACAATTCCGAATATTTTATAAAACTCCGGTTTCCATTTTAAAATATCGTATAGAAACATTTATCCAACATTTATTATCAGAGGCGAACTGTGAAGAAGAGTGAAAAAAGCATTTCCAAAAAATATAATCCCCTCGGGCATAGTATCACTCACAATAAAGCCTCTCCAGCAAACCTCTCAGTCACTCGTGACTCCACTATCAGTATCGCATGCTCTCACTTAACACTCGTACTCAGCAAGTACCATGAACACACACACAATTTCTGCGACGGGAAGCCCGTTCCACTACGTGTGTGTGTGTGTATATATATATATATATATATATATATATATATATATATATATATATATATATATTTAAAGTGATGCGGCGTGCAACCCGATCCATATATAACATACGATGTGGCGTGCAGCCCGATCCATATAATAGTCTACTGCGCTCACTGGGGGTGTACAGACTCCTAGAGGGGTTCCTTCTGTCCAAGCGCTATATCTGCTACGGCGTGCAGCCCGATCCAATATGTACATTGTTGTGGCGTGAAGCCCGATCCATAAATAACATATATTGCTGCAGTGTGCAGCCCGATCCATATATATAAAATTTATATTGTTGCTTCGTGCAGCCCAACCCACATGTAATATATAACATATGTATTGCTACAGCGTGCGGCCCGTCCCATAACTATCCTTACATACTCGGCTCTCGTCCTAACACATATATACTGATGTGGGGTGCAGCCCGATCCATAGCTATCCTTACATACTCGTCTCTCAGCCTGACTTAGTCACCCTCACAAGCCACTTGGGCAAATCATCTTAACTCACGAAACCCAGCCCAAAATACTTTTCAGAGTTTTCAAAGCAGTGTGATAATAGTGTCAATAATAACAAGTAGGAAACATGACTGAGTTCATAATTGTTCTATCAGGATAGTGGTAGAGTAGTGTAAAAGTCCCCCTGAGGGTCTAAACAGGTCGGCACAAGGCCCCAAACATGGAAAATACCCCTGAGGGTCTAAACAGAGCGACACAAGGCCCCAAACATGGCTCACAGCCCATAAACAAGTATAAACTTCTGAAAGACAGGATGTCGTAAGGTTTCAAATCGAATACGCGGCTTAATAGGCGCTACGGGACGGACCAACTCACAATTCCTATCGGTGCACGCCCCCACGCTCGTCACCTAGCATGTGCGTCACCTTATTTATCAACACAATATCAACTAACGGGGTGTCATACCCTCAGGTTTAGAGTTACAATTGTTACTTACCTCAAAATAGCCCAAAAGCTACTCCGCGATGCGCTTGCCCCTCGAATTGTCTCCCAAATGCTCTGAATCTAACCAAAATCAGATTAACATCATGAATATACGCTAACGAAACAAAACTCAATTGAAAGATATAAATATTAACACAATTATTGATATTCGGCCAAATCCGAGCCCCGAGCCCACGTCTCGGAATTCAATAAAATTTACATCACTAGAATCCTCATCCTCTCACAATCTTATACATACCAAAAACTCCACAATCGGACCATAATTTCCCACTCAAATCACCAAAAGAATTTCCAAATTTCCTCCCCATTTTCCCCAACTTTTCTACTTTAATTCCTCAAATTTCAAGCCTAATCCGTCACAAAATAACATAGAAATGAGTTTTTAATCCGGGAAACTTACCTCTACTGAAAACCCTTGAATTCCCCCTTCAATTTGCTCTCAAACAAGCTCAACCTGCATGCAACAATGGAAGAAATGACCAAAATTTTGCGGAGGAACCTATTTACATTTTCTATCCAGTTAATCCGCACCTGCGGACAATTCCTCACAACTGCGGTCCCAGGCGCGCACCAGCGAAATTCCACTAACAGTCCAAACATCGCACCTGTGATTCCTTCTCCGCACTTGCGGCTTCGCAGTTGTGGCCCATGCTTCGCACCTGCAGATTTCTCCAGCCTGGCCTCTTTTCACACCTGCGCACGGACCTTCGCACCTGCAGCATCACAGTTGCGGGTCTCCATCCGCAGGTGCGGCCACACTAGTAAATTAACACCAGCAGCTATTTGCTGCAATTTCCTAAGTTCAAACCTCCGCTAACAATCCGAAATCAATCCCGAGCCCCTTGGGCCCCAACCAAACCTACCAACACACCCCATAGCATCATTAAAACTTAGTCGAGCCTTCGAAACACCAAATACAACGCAGAAACACCAAAATTACATCAAATTCAAGCCTATGAACTTTGAAACTTCTAAATTTCGCCAATGATGTCGAAACCAACCAAAACACATCCGATTGACCTGAAAATTTGCACACATATCCAAAATGACATTACGAACCTGCTCTAACTTCCATAATTCCATTCTGACCCCGATAGATTATTTTCCATTGCCGACCGCAAATCGCCAAAAACTAACTTTCGCCAATTCCAGCCTAATTCTACACCGGACATCAAAACTTCATTCCGAACACACTCCTAAGTCCCAAATCACCTAACAAAGCTATCTGAGCCATAAAATCTATATTCCGAGGTCATTTACCAATAAGTCAACTCCTAGTTTGACTTATCAACTATTAAGCTACTTTAAGAGGCTAAGTACCTATGTTCTCACCACGACCACTCGAAACCCAATCCAATAGACCCAACACAATATCAACATGCTAAGAAATATATGATAAAGCATAAATGGGGGAAATTGGGCTAATCTCACGAAATGACTGGCCGGGTCGTTACATGTCACAAACGTATATGCCATAAATCATTTGACTCAAGTGAGTAAGAAAAAGCTAAAATTTTATTATCCTCAACAACCATTACATTCAGTTTGAAAAGGCCCTCAGTGAGGTAACCTTTTCCTATAAACATCTCATTCTTACTTATTATAACCTTATCAGAGACAAAAACGCTCTAAAAACTGTTCTTAAAGAGAAGTGCAATAGAGACTAAGTTCTTCCTAATTTCAGGAACATGAAGGACGTTGTTCAGAGTCAGCACCTTGCAAGAAGTCATTTTAAGGAATATCTTTTTCATCCTTCAATCTTGGCCGTTGTAGAATTTCCCATAGAAAGCGTCTCTTTGGGTACAACGGGAGCATAAGTAGCAAACACCTATCTAACAGAACAAACATGGCGAGTGGCTCCACAAAAAATCCACCATTCTTTAGGATTTCCCACTAGGTTGCATTCAGAAAGCATAGCACACAAGTCATCAACATCCTCGTGCTTTGCAACCAGGTTTGCTTGACCCTTCTTCTTGTTTTTCCTTGGAGCACGACAATCTGCAGATTTGTGTCCAACTTTTCCGCAGTTGTAATAATTTTCTTTACACCGCTTCTTGCTTGGGTTGCTTTTCAGTCCAGAAGCCATCTTCTTCTTTCTATTATTTCAAGGAGCATCATCAACAGTGTTTGCTCCCATTATTGTTGAGTTTCCACGACCTTTATTTTAGGCAACTTTGTTGTCCTCTTCGATTCTCAACCGTACAATGATATCTTCAAGAGAAATCCTTTTGTTTGTGTTAAAGTAAGTTTTGAAGTCCTTCCACAAAGGAGGCAACTTCTCAATCATCGCTGCAACTTGGAATGCTTCATTGATGACAACACCTTGAATGAAAATTCTATTAGTAATAATAATATAATTAATACTTTCAACGTAAGTATGAATTCGACTTATACCTTCAGCAAGGAGATCATGAATAATCACTTGAAATTCCTGGACTTGGGTAATAACATACTTGCTATCTACCATTTGTAGTCCAAAAATTTAGCGGCAACAAATTTCTTCATCCCGGCATCCTTAGTTTTGTATGTCTTTTCAAGTGCAATCCACAGTTCTTTTGACGTCTTTACATTACTATAGATGTTATACAGATCGTCCTCCAGTCTGCTAAGAATGTAATTCTTGCATAGAAAATCAGAATGCTTCCACGCCTCAGACTCGAGAAAGCATTCGTTGTCTGGAGTTTCATCAAGCAGAACAGGAACATTATCCCAAATGAAATTCTATAGACATAAAGTCGTCAAGTAGAAGAACATCTTCTTCTTCCATTACTTGAAATCAATCCCGAAAAATATTCTGGATTTTTCTGCCTGTGCTGATGCTAATGCCGGTGTTGTTCGGCTTGTCGATATATTGGCAGTCAAAATAGGAATAGGTTGGTTTCCATTCTCAGTCGTCATTTCTATAAAAGAATGACATTAACAAAAGTTTAATAAACTTCAAAGTTTTTATATCTTCAAACCAAATAATACTGGAGTAGAAAATCATGTCGATTTTAATCTCCAACGGAGTAGAAAATCGCTAGGATTTTAGTCTGCGAAAAACAGATAGTAAAGAAAAATGGAATATATGTTAAAGTAAATAAGTGTAGTAGAAAACCACGAAGGCTTTAATCTCCAAATCAGGAGTACAAAACCACAAAGGTTTTAGTCTCCAGAACAGTGAGTATAACACAAATACAAAAAAATAATTAAGTTCCTTAAGCTTGTTAGTATACTATATTTGTAAAATAGTTCTAGAGAATAAAGCAACGTATAAATAGAAAAGTAAAAGACGTAGAAATTAATCGGATCCCACTGACTTCATCGTGTTTCCTTAAGGAACTTAATCCCCTTCACCCCACAAGTTCTGTGGCAAACCAGAACTTATCAACAATGTGTTCATCATCTATTTTAATGAACGAGTTGTTTTTCCGCAATCCCATTGGATTGGGGCGTGTAAGGGGCCGTTGTTTGATGAATAATTCCATATTCTAAACATATTTTTCTAAAAGGAGATTCATATTCACCACCCCTGTACTTCTTATCATTTTGATATTCTTATTAAGTTGTGTTTCAACTTTATTTTTGTATTGCTTGAAAGCATTTATTGCTTCGTCTTTTCTATTAAGTAAGTAGACATAACAATATCAAGTACTATCGTCAATAAAGGTTATGAGATACTTCTTTCCACCGCGAGATGGTATTGACTTCATGTCGCAAATATCTATGTAAATTAAGTCTAAAGGATTTGAATTCCTTTCAAATGACTTATAAGAATGTTTAACATACTTAAATTCCACACATATTTGACATTTCGATTTGTTAGCAATTCTCCTTGCAACAATCCAACGAGAATTTTACAGTCTTAGCAAAGGAGAAAATTTTGTAGTTCTAAAGAAGTACGGTGCAACCTTTTACAAGAATATCATACGATTTTTTCTCTACTCCAGGTATGTTAAGTCTTAGCCCTTCTTCATTTTGCATGATCTTTTAATTACACGTGTTTGATAACGAGGCATAAAGAGAAATTCATATTCTGAAATTTACGTATATTTTCCTAGTCTTGTAAGTTACAATATTTCCCTTATCAGGACATCATATTCAATTGAGTATTTTCTTCTTCCAGTCAAGAGAGCAGGGAGTCTATATATAGAGTATTACATTATTTTCATTATCATCGAGCTATAATCGATGGGTAGGCCCCTATTGGGCAACCTCTGATCAGATGGTAAGTTATATAGTGTGCCTACTGTGGTCGAGAGCCTATGAGCGAGCCAGTTGGTCGAGATACAGAGCCTAGTACGGCTGAGCGCTTATGAGCGAGCCTACTACGATAGATCATATATATATATATATATACCGTGCCTTATAGGGCTGGATAGCTATTTTACTTACTATATTGAGAGAGTTGAGTCATTATCAGCAGGTAAGCATATCTTCAGATTATCTTCGACTTCCAGCTACTTGCCGTTATTATATTATCAGCTTAGTTTCAGCTTTCAGTATATTTCCTTAAATACTCGGTATATTATTTCGTACTGACGTCCCTTTTCTGGGGGTGTTGCATTCCATGCATACTGGTTCAGACAGACAGACGGGTAGGCCTACTCATTAAGTGTTGCCTGAATTTAGCTTGATCAGTAAGCTCCATGCCTTTCGGAGTTGTCGAGTCTAGAGCTTTATGTATATCTTATATATATATATATATATATATATATATATATATATATATATATATATAT
>ML404065.1:1925-16539 GCA_005239525.1 Nicotiana knightiana | reverse complement strand
TGTGTGTGTGTGTGTGTGTTATGAGTAGACTATGGCCCTATTCCGATCACAGTATATCCATCAGTAGAGGCTTGTAGACATATCCTGTCAATTAGTGCAGTATGTTGGGCTTGTAGAACTTTTATGTATATTTTTTTGGTTCGCCAGTTGTAGTAGTTATGACAGCCTTGTCGGCCCAACATTATATTAATGCTTAGTCAGTATTTGCAATTGTCTTGCAATGTGGCCCATGGCCAAAGTATGACNCCCCCAAGTTTGGGGCGTGACAAAGTGGTATCAGATCAGTTCTGTCCTTGAGAGTCTATGAGTCGTGTCTCGTAGAATCTTGTTTATGGGTGTGTCGTGCACCACACTTATTAGCAGGAGGCTATAGGAAATTTAGGGCTAACACTCTTTCTTTTTACTCTACATCGTGTGATAGAGCTCAATTATAAGAATTCAAACTTCTAACTTTTATTCGTAATAAAATGATACCTACATCCACAAAGACAGTTGGTAAAAGATTGAATGTGGCTATGGAAGAGTTGAGTCAGAGGAACTCGATTTTGCATCATGCTTATGATGAGTAAATATAAGGTCTCCAGCAAAATATGTGGATACTAAGATATGTAAGCTTCTTGATAAGGATCCCTAAGGCAAGAATATATATCCACTCTTAGATTAAAAAGGAATAAGAGAATCGAAAGGTAGACATAAGTTCCAGCAAGTAAAATAAGCAAGGTGAAAAAGGGTACGAGGTACCCAGTTAATGAAAATTATCGGTATTTTCAACTCCGTCAGAGAGATATAAGAATTTTGAGTTACCTTCAATAGTAACAGAGATATGTGCAATTGGTTAGATCCATTCCATTTATGCCCCATGGGGGTCAACAAAAATAGTATAAGAGAAGGGCAAGATAACAGGATCTGGATGGGGTTAGAGTAACCCAACATGATGGATGTAAATTGTTTTTTGTTGAGTTAGTTGATATTTCCAAAGTATATTACAAAGGTGATAATAGATCTCTTTGTGAGACACCCAGATGATTCACAGTAAAATAGTACATCTAGATATGGGTAATACAAAGATAGGAACTAGAAACCTTGAAGGGATAAATATTACCTTAGTGTGGCTCGCGTCAGAGAGAACGTTAAGCAACCCGAAGAGCCACTGGATGGAGCAAAGGGGAGCTAAAAGTGAAAGAATGTCTTGATTCGAGTTTTCAGAATAAAGTGATAAGGCATAAATACTAGCGGGAAATAAGAAAAGAGTTAATGAAGAATTATAGTAAGATATGATACATGGATGACAATGGTAGATCAAAAGATGATAGTATTACAGAATATATAGTCAAGTGAAGGAAGAGACAAGAGGTGACAACAGGCCTTAGGAAAACAAAAGAGTAAAATCCATACAGTCATGTCCTCGTTTCGAGATATAAGTTTGAAACTCTAACGCGATCACCAAAAAGGAAAAGGTAAACCCTAGAGTAATAGAACCAGTATGGATTGGTGAACAGGATAAACTAAACATGAATTAGGAACTGAGTGATTTGATAATCGTCAGTACCATGAGAATTCTGCATTGCATTCCAATAACAATAGAATGGAGAACAGAAGGAGATCCATGATGAATTAAGAGAATGGTCGTTAGGGAGACATTTCCCTAAAGCAAGTGATACGAGAAATGTTAAGCTTAAGGGACTGTAAGTGCCAGTTACACTAAGTGTCACCATCGCAAGTGAGGAATTGTGTTATCCTTGGTATAAAATTATTACCGCAAGGCGAGTAAGGGTCATCGATGATGTGAAAATATGCCAAAAATGAGAAAAGGATAAGATTGCATTTATTCAAATCCTGTAGGTATGCTATGATTCCAAAACATTATTCAAACACGGCGTCAAGAAAAGGAAGTAAAGGTTCCTGTCCGAGATGTTATAATAGATAATGAGCTAGTACGTGAGGTAAGTTAAGATAAGAAAATAACCCAAGAAAGATTAAGCAGAATATGGATATGAGAATGGGTCGATGAGTAGTTAGTGGTGGGTTTAGGAAAAGCCTAGTCGTGACTAGACAAGAAGTTACAGACAAATCAGCAGATCATGCAAGATAAATGTAATAAACCCCAACATGGAGAATTCAGCCTCGCAGTAATGTTAATACTTGAGATATATTCAAATAGGAGTCGGGGTAGTTAAAGGTACCGTATAAGTTTTATGGGGATAAAATAAAGTTCCACTGAGAAGGCAGTCAAAATATCAGTTCATAAGCAACCTAACACGCACAAGGGAACAGAGGTAAGCAACTACGGATGATTATAGGCAAGGAAGGACATCAAAAGGTCCGTAATAAGCTCAAAGATTTATGAGAGTCAAGGGTTCTCCCTAAGTACTACAACGAAAAGACTAGCTGAGGAAATAAGGAATAAGGCTTCAACCTAAGCACAACGACCTAAAGAGGAAATGGTCGTGTAAAAATAGTCTCACAACAATATTGTAAGCACTCCAAAGGAAAATGGCACCTACCGTGGCTAATGAACAGGGAATTAAAATCAGAGGTAATATTCAAGATCATATAAGTTGTATGGAATTCCAATACGCATGGGCAATAAGATAAGCTAAGTATGCGTGAAAATAGGGGGCAGAAAGACCGGGAAAAGTAGTTACCTACGTTTAAAGAAAGCTGAAAAGGAACAGAAGGAATTATTTGATTAATGATCTAGAGTTGGTTACGTTATGAATGCACTTAAGAGTTTGGAGTATTATCCATGCAGCATATAAGTTTACAATCATATAGCAGTAGAAGATTCTGGTTTAAGTGTAATGAAATAATTGATCCCAGGTCATAAGCAAAGGATCAAATTGTTAGAAGATTGAATCATGGATATTCCATAGCGTCCTTGAAGGGATAAAGTAATAACTAACACCATAAGTCACAAATCATAAGATAGATTAAGCCTACATAAAGGTTGATCAGAGGAAAGAGGAAACTAAAGAATTACATCACTCAGGTAAATCAGGAGTTTTATTATTGGACCCAGGAAATTATGGACATCGTGATTGAGGACATTACAGAATCACTCTTAATATTAGAAGTTATGAAAGAGAGTGGTCCATACATCAGGTAACAAAACTAGAAGCACTGGGATTTAGTATCCAGGAATGGTAGCAGCATCGTCAATGGCATACCTTCCAGCCTATGGTTTCTAAGTACCGAAAGGTCTAATTAAAGAGTAAAGGAAGAGTTAGAGACTATGCGATGTCTCACTTGATGTTACATAAATGCATAAGGGAATCGATTTCAAGCTAAAGTTTGAAAGAACGACAAGGTTTAGAAAGATAAGAGTAAGGATAAGAAGAAGGCAAGCGAGAAGGTGACAAAAATGGATAAGTCCTCAGGATTAAGCCCATGAAAACAAGAAGAGCTTATGGTTTCTCTAAGTTATACAAAGCTCAGTATAGTCTGAATGAAATCAAAGGAGTCTAAGACTAATGGAATTTGGAAGAAATGGAATATTGCCGTGGTAGCAGAATGAGGGTGTAATTGTGATGGATAAAGGATGACGTTTGGGCCTTCGATTGAGTAATGACTTGAAGAAGATTTCATGAATTGTTCGGGATTAATATACCCATGTAAGGTGAATCACATTGGGATACTATGAAATACGGTTATGGAAGCATAGTATCACCCAGGTGGATCAGTCTAATCATTTCAGATGTTCCTCAACATTGAGGTTAAGTTATCAGGGGTAGATTATAGATCAATATTGAGGAATCAACAACGGATGTATAAAAGTCATAAAGTATGAGATGAGATTAGGCCGTCATTCTTAAGAGGAACGGTAATGTGGAAGCATTAAAAGACATAGATTTATATATATTGGATAAGAAATGAAAGTAACCTAGAGTTTGGTAGCAGACCTCAACAACGATAAATCGAAGTAAGAATTATAGTATAGTATGACCTACCTAGATGCAGTAAAGTCACATGGATGTATAATCGGGGCTATAAAACATGATATGGCGATATTCGTGAATTCGATAAAGTACCGAGCAAAGAATATACCCATAGAGACATTGTAATGACCTAATCGGTCTTTCTGAGAGTTTAGCCCCGTTTCCCCCTATTTCTGCTTTATTATGTGTTGTTCAGATCCTTTATATTGTGTTGGGACGGTTGGCTCGGGTTCGGAGTAACTGTGGAGAGGATGAGACACTTAGTCTCTTAAGTTGGTGATTTAGTTGGAAAATTCAACTGGAAGTTGACTTATAGGAAAATGATCTCAGGATGTGGTTTTGTGGCCTGGATAGCTTCATTAGGTGATTTGGGACTTAGGAGCGTGTTCAGAATGTCAATCGGAGGTCCGGAGTAGATTTAGGCTTGAATTGGCGAAATTGGATTTTTGGCAATTTTCGCTCGGCAGTGGAAAATTAGCTATCGGGATCGGAATGGAATTTCAGAAGTTGGGATAGGTTCGTACTGTCATTTGGGATGTGTGTGCAAAATTTTAGGTTATTCAGACGTGTTTTGAGTGGTTTCGGCATCGTTGGCGAATTTCGAAAGTTTAGAAATCCTTAGGCTTGAATTATTGGTCTATTTGGTGTTTTGATGTTGTTTTCAGTGTTCCGAGGGTTCGACTAAGTTTGGGTAATTATTTATGACTTGTGGGTACCATTGGTTGAGGTCCCGAGGGCCTCGGGATGAGTTCGGATGGTTGACAGATGAGTTTTTGGCATTAGAGTGTGCTAGTGTGTTTTTGTTTTGTGATTCCCGCAGATGCGAACGAGTGGGCGCATGTGCGGATTAGTCCTCGCAGGTGCAGCTGTTTAGATGCAGGTGCGGAAAGAGAGAAATTAATAGGCTCCGCAGATGCGTACGTAGAACCGCAGGTGCGGATACACAGGTGCGATATAGAGGCCGCAAATGCGGCAATCGCTGGGCAGGTCATATAAATAGATGCCTTTGCGAGTTTTTGGCTTATTTTATCATATTTTCATACGGGCTGAGGCTTTTGGGAGCAAATTGAAGAGGGATTTCCGTGGAGGTAAGTTTCTTGGACCTAAAACTCGATTCTATGTTCATATTTTGACTGATTAAGTATGGAATTATTGGAATTTAATGGTATAAATTGGGATTTTAGGGCTTGGGAATTTGAGACTTAAAATTGAGGATTTGAGTGGTCATTAGTTGTTGGATTTTGATGCATTTTATATGTATAGACTCGGGAGAGGATGAGGATTCTTGTGATGTGATTTTTATAGAATTTTGAGACGTGGGCCCGAGAGTCGGGTTTGACCAATTTCGAGATTTTTGGTATATATTGGTTATTTTCGAGTGGGCTTTGTTCCCTTAGAGTATTTTGATGATATGAATCTGCTTTTGAATAAATTCGGGGTGTGCTAAGGCCGAGTCAAGGGGCAAAGCCATCGCGGAGTATATTTTCATCCGGTTTGAGGTAAGTAATGACTGTAACTCAAGTCCGGAGGGTATGAAACCCCGGACTTCACATTGTATCACTCTTTTGGAGTGACGCACATGCTAGATGGCGAATGTGTGGCGTACACGGTTGGGGGATTGTGACTTGGTCCATCCCGTGGAAACTATTAAGTTGCGTATTTGATTATGAATCATATGATATTTCATGTTTCAAAGATTATTACTATGTTTTGGCGGAATGCCGTATTTGGGCCTCGTGCCAAGTGTTCGGACCCCTTGGGGGCTTTTTACAAATATTCCTCACTATGTTGACTAATGATTTACACTTAGTCATATAATGTTTAATTGATTTCGAAACTCAGTCTTATGTACACTATTTTGAGTATTAAAATGATATTTTGGGTCGAGTACCCTGTTTTACTGATAGCCCGAATGACTTTTTGAGAGGTTTCTGACTGAGTGAGGCCGAGGGCCTATGTTGTGAGGATATTATGGGATCGAGCCTCGTGCCGCAACATGTTATACTATTTATGATGACTGAGTGAGGCCGAGGGCCTAATTTGTGAGGATATGATATGGGATCAGGCTACACGCCGCAGCATGTTATTGATATGATGAGTGCCAGAGTGATTGATGCCATGATTTGGCTTGTTATAGCGTTTGGAATGAAGGAGCCCCTCCGGATTGTATACACACCCCCAGTGAGTGTAGGTACCTACTGAGTGCGAGTGTCGAGTGTCAAGTCACAAGTAACGATAGATTGGGAGGCATGAGTGGTTGAGAGTTTGCCCGAGGGGTTGTTTACTAGTGATTGTGAGGCATGCTAAGTGACTGATCCTGAGTGATGCTATGCCCGAGGGGTGATTTATGATACATGTTTTTTTTGTCTCAGAGGCTATTTATGATTTCTATCATTTCTATAATAAATTATCTTAATTTCTATGGAAACTTTTGGAAGGTACATTTTTAAAGGCAATTTTAATGAAATTGACTTTTAAGTGATACAAATTGTCTTACCTATGAGTTTCGAAAGAAAAATTGTATTTACTGTGGATAAATGATTTGTTTTATGTATTTCGTAGTTCTAAGACATTATTTACTTTTATTACTTACTGAGTTGGCGTAATCACATTACTCCCTGCATCTTGTATGCAGATTCAGGTGCTAGGCAGAGTGAGCTTTTTACCTACCGTAGGGATATCTCGGAGATAAGTGAGGTAGCTGAACGCGTCCGTAGCCCTGCTTTCTCCCTTTTATTATTATAAAGCTTATGTTCTAGAATTGTATATTTTGTTAGATGCGCATGACCAGTGACTTCGGGATCTTGGGTTGTATTTAACAATTTGGCTTTGCTTTATCTGTTTTAAAATGATTAAACAAAACCTTTATGGATTATTAGTTTAGTAATGATATAAATGAAAGACTCTTTACGTTTTGAGTGTTAATTCGGCTGGCCTAATTCCACAATAAGCACCATCACGACTAGTTTAGATTTGGGGTCGTGACAAGTTTGTATCAGAGCACTAGGTTTCATAGGACTCACCAGTCATGAGCATGTTTAGTAGAGTCTTGTGGATCGGTACGGAGACTTCTGTACTTATCTTCGAGAAGCTGCAGAACCCTTAGGAAAAATCTCACATCCTTGAATTCTTGCCGTGGAAATCCATCTATTCAGCTAAAAGCGTAACTCTTTAAATTCCTCTCAAGTATTCGAATACGCATGTGAGCGCTCGGTATCAGCTTTGTAACGACGGCTTGTGATTTCCATGAGTGAGTTGCGAGAGGTGATTTTTGCATGTTAATAATGGGCTAGTCTGGACGACTGGAGGCCGGGTTCTGTCTATGACTTGAGTGCTGAAATTTTGATTGTGTGAGCACATGCATTTGGCACTTATATGTCCGTTTGTGTCCTTATTAGTGGGACTCTATGGCTCAGTGACTATGTTGTGAGTGTGATTTGATGGTGAGAGGGGTTCATATTTTTTTATGGTAACAAAAAGGATTGGCTGGATATGTAGCAAGAACTAGTGAGTGTTTGACTTCTGTCTTGAGACAACATATGGCCTCGAGTTGCTAGTGTATTGGAGGACCTCTCATGTAGTTTAGTTGTGGAGGGTAGTGGATCTCCCTGTTGTGCTATAATTGTTTAGTGATGTCTTTTGGGATGAACAATGCCCCAATAGCATTTATATATTTGATTAATAGTGTATTCTAGCTGTAATCATACTCTTTCATTATTGTATTTATTGATAGCATCCCGGCATACCCACGTGGCCAGGAGGAGCATACTAAGTGGTTGAGGATTATATTATAGATATTGATGGAGGAGAAGCTTTATGCAAAGTTCTCCAAGTGTGAATTCTTGGCTCAGTTCAGTAGCATTCCTGGGGCACGTGGTGTCTAGTGAGGGTATTCAGGTGGTCAGACGAGCATGGAGAGAGCTCCAGAAGCTCAAGATTGCTTTGACCACAACCACAGTGTTAGTTCTGCCATCAGCTTCAGGTTCTGATACCGCGTATCTTGATGCCTCGAGGATAGGCATTGGTTGTGTTTTAATGTAGGAGGATATAGTGATTGTATGATAGATATAATTTTTGGAAGGGTATAGAGATGATATCAGTTTGAGGATAAGCAGGCGGGGTTATCTCCTGTGGGGTGTCCTGAGGTTGTGTGATCCTTAGGTGGTTTTATAGCAAGTACTCATTTACCAGTAAATGTTATATGATGTATGTTGAGTTTAGATCGCTTGTGGAAGTTGGCACGGATATTGCAATGGTGAATATGAGGTTGTAGATTATTTGGGATGTTAAATGGTTTGAATTATATATAAGCCTATGAAGGATTTAGTTGAATCTCACTGTGGTATGGCGGTGGTGTTAGCGTGTGGTCATTATGAGTTACTGTTTCTTTTGATCTATGGATTTGAGCCAAGTGGGGGAGTCTTCTAGTGATAAGTTGGTTGCACGATTATATGATGTGTTGGGTTCGGTTCGAGGTATACCGGTGAATCAGTTATTACTTGCATGGGTTGAGATCGAGGATGACTTGAGTAATGGAAATTTTGGATGGGGGTTGTGTTATGCTTTATGGGTGCATATGAATCATGGAATGCCTTGAGTTGTTATTGGTGAAGGATGTAATGTGCATGGGGAAGGAATTTATTTGGTTGAATTAAGGTGGGATTACTTCCTGGGTTGTTGGAGTGCTAATGGAGATCCGGTCGTTCTGTCCGTTTGATCAGTCTAATTGAGGTTTGAGTAGAGTGGATGACTCCCATGAACGGTTCTAATGGATTCAATATGTATAGGTAACAATTGGGAATCTTCAAGGTGTGCATTTGGCTAGAACTGAGATTTACATTAGAGGGTGTCAAGACATGTGGCATTTCTACATTATCATGGATTCTACATATCAGTATTAGGAAAGTGAAGGTAATGGCTTTAGATTCGCAGGAAGTCTCTTCAGGGTAAGTATTTTTAATGTGGTACTTTTGGGGATATTTGAGAGAGTATTTAGCGGCTTACGAGCCTTAGATGGTACGGTCTTATGCTTGGGTCTCGCGTGGTGAGTCTAGGTTAAGAATTGTAGTATTATGGCAAGAAGAAGTATCAATTCGAAGGTAAGTCAGAAGGAGCTTGGATAAATAGGACATCTTTATATTAGGTCGGATCGTCATGGTAAGGGATGTGATTAGTTCTTTGGGTGCTTATGAGGCAATGATTTTTACAGGTGTTTCTTAGCAATGCTCTTGGGTTTTGATGACATGCATAGCTTGGTTGAGTTAGAAAGATTCAGTCATGTTGGTTTGGTGTCGTACAAATGGGATTCAGAGAGTTCTTGGTGGTTGCTACTACGGTTAGAGGTGTGTATTTTCTAGTGTCGTGAGGAGCATGTGATGTATAGTGATTTTGCTTCTAGATGGGATCAAATGTAAAGTTCATGGCTAGTTGGGTACGTAGTTGGTTGTGGCTCGGAAAGGATTATGAAGTTCTCATATTTATCATAGGATGGCATGGGGTATGTTGTATGTTGTGTAGAGACCGAGATTGCATGTGTGAGGTCTCGGTTCAGTTCTGGAAGGAAGGTCATAAATTCTTAGGCAGCATTGGCAGTTTCAGATGACTAGGTAGATGATATCACTATTGGGTGGCTTGATGAGGGTATATATTTCAGAAAGGGAAATGTCTGGAGCTAAGGGTGCTTCATTGGTATTGCGACGCTCTCTTGTTGGATCGATTGCCGATATTCAAGGTTGCTTGGTGGCACGGAAGAATTATAGGGGTTTCCCTCGTGGAATGATTGACTATTAGGGATGTGTTATATATTCAAGCGGTGGAGTTGGGATCATATATGGTAAGTTGTGCGCTTCCTCGACTTCGAGACTGAGAGTTCTCATAAACAGATTATTTTGTGGTTGTGGACCGTGAGGATGCGAGCAAATCTATTCAGATGTTAGTAACTTCCATGATTCAGTCATTGTGAACCTTCAGAGAGTTATCTATCTGTTGTGGGTGACTAGAGTTGATTTAAGGTTATTGGTACGCCCATTATGGGGGTATGTTCTGCACCAGGTCGGAATTGTTGACTCCGAATTGCTATTGTTGAGGGATGTAGCATTCGATTGTCATTGAGTTTATTCATATTCTGGAGTGATCTATGGGTTACCCTTCGGTGTTGCGAGGAGTGGTGATTGTTGGTTATATGCACATATGGTGCAGAATATTTTGGGCTTTATAGCGGGATTTGACTAAAGTAAGTAATTGGGTATTGCATATTAAGACGTATTGGTTATGTTCTTTCGGGTTCATGTGGCATGGTGTCATCCGATTCCCCGTGGTTATGGCAATGCACTTTGAGTACTTGATGACGAATTACGCATGGTTTTTTTTTTTTTAAGCAATCCACTAGGCAGTGCCTAGGGCTAGTTCTATTTATATATAGTAAAATAAAACAAAGTATTATGTCGTCTTGCAAGGTGCAAAACCATAATTTATGCCTATTACATAAATCCTATTATCAAATTTGGGCTTGAACATCCCAAACTTGATATTACACACTGAAATACTAATACTATGAANTCCACTAGGCAGTGCCTAGGGCTAGTTTTTATTTATATATAGTAAAATAAAACAAAGTATCATGTCGTCTTGCAAGGTGCAAAACCATAATTTATGCCTATTACATAAATCCTATTATCAAATTTGGGCTTGAACATCCCAAACTTGATATTACACACTGAAATACTAATACTATGAACACTACTGTCTAAAATTTGCATAAGAATTATCCAAGATAATGTGTAAACTTTGTTGTCTTGATACTCACTCATGTTGTGCTGCTCGATCCATGTGTAGTTCATAATCCTTGCTTCAAGTAAGATCCAGAATGTTAATTTGCATTTCATATCAACTGTTTGAAATCGATCCCTTTTGTGTCTATCAGCTTCTTGCTTCACTGTCTCCATAGTCTGTCTCCATAGTTTTCCTTATAACCATCCCAGTTTTGGACCTTGCACGTTTGTTTCCAGTTATCCTTAGGTAAAACCAAGTAAAGCATACTGAACTTATGGACAGTCCAGTTATACTATTTTTGATTCCTTTGGCAGTGTTTGCTCCAACACGACTGTTATGCAGTACATAAGGTATCCTTCTTCCATCTTTGCTTCCAAATACTTATGCATGTCACCTTTCCTTCTTCCAGGGAATGAGCACATAGTGCTAATACCACCCTTGGAAGTCGTAGTGAGTGACAGGTATAAGTATTGTATCATTTCCTGGTGATCTTTCTTTCTTCCTTCGATGCTATTTCCTATCCTGACTGTCCTTCCAGTGGAATGAGTGCTAGGCACTGCTATCCCCAATTCTGGAAATTCAGAGGACAGTAGCACTGAAATTGTACCTGCAAAACAGACAACAAAGTTAGTATAACAATGGACAACCATGAACTCCTCATTACTGATTTGTTCATATCCATCTGATACTTGCCAAACTAAGGCTCCAAAATATATCATCACACTCTCCTCTTGATTATGATCACCATTATCTTCCAGGCTCCTTTCACTTCCTCCCTTTGTTTCATTTAGTTTCTTGCAACCTTGATCCTGAGATATGGCCATTGGTGCTTGTCTTCATTTACTATCCTCCTGCCAATTGCATATAGATCCCAATAGTCATAGCATTCAATATCTTCTACATCCAGGGCATAATTTGCTAAATGATCAGCTAGTCTATTTCCTTCTCTATATGTGTGTGAGACCTTGATGTTGTGTTCCTCTTTAAATTTCATTATCTCCTCAATCTGGTCTATGATAGTCCAAGGAGGTTTCCACAATCCTTCTATTATGTTTTTTAGTAACATCGAATCTGTTTGCAAACAGATCTGCAAATAATTCATTGCCTTGCACACTCTCAATGCTTCAACCATGGCCTTGACCTCTGCTTCATTATTTGAGCTTTCCTCTATTTCTCTTCCTGCTGCATACTTGACATCACCCCTATCATCCCTAAGACAAAATCCAATGCCACTTCTCCCTGGATTCCCTCTGCTTGCCCCATCACAGTTCACCTTAATCCATCCTTCTTCAGGTAGTTTCCATATTACTTTCTCATATTTAAGTTTAGGCGTGTACTTCTGTAGCATATTGATCAATTCAGACCATCTATGAGGAACATTTAGTCCTGGTTTCCTTACTTGTACCAGTGCTTGTAAAGTTGTAGATACTTGATATACTACTCGACTGACTGATACGACCTCCCCATATTTCAAACTGTTTCTCCTCTTCCACAATTCCCACAAAATACATGCTGGGAGGGCCTGCATTATTGGCTTGATTCTAGGAATAACTTGAGCAGTCCAGCATTTAGTGATAGTTTGGTGTAGTGTCAACCTTTCTATTGAAATTCCAGCTCTTTGAGTGAAGTATTTCCACACTGTTTTAGCAGCATTCGATGTATAAAATAGGTGCACCAATGTTTCTTCCTTGGGCTCAGCACAGCACCAACATTTAGATGGCATACAATATCCCAGTCTTTTCATAAAATCATCCAGAGGCAATCTAGCTTTCCAAACCTTCCACATAAAGAAAGAAATCTTGAAGGGCAATCCCTTTACCCACATAATTTTATATGCCAAGCTAGGATTGTCTCTCTTTCTCAAATATTCCCATGCAGATTTGATACTGAAATTACCTCTTATTTCCAGCATCCAGATGGGCATGTCCAGTGTGTTTTGCATTACTGAAGGTGAGACATTATATATGATGTGCTGTGAAAATTCTTCTGGCATAACTATGTTTAATCTATCTCCATTCCAAGCAGAATTTTCCACCAAATCACTCACATTATGTATCTCCTCGTCCACTCCAAACTGTTGAGGTATTAGGAAATAAAGAGCTCCCAATCCTGTCCAGTTATCATACCAAAAAAGTGCAGACCCCATTCTTGGCTTCCATAGTATTTGATGTTCTATAATTTCCCTGCATTCAATCATCTTCCTCCATACATGTGATCCATTTTTTCAAGGTACAATGACTGCATTTAGTTTCTTACAGTATTTTTGACTCATAAATGAGCTCCATAAACTTGGTTTTGTTCGAAAGTTCCACCAAAGTTTACAAAAGAATGCCTTTGACACATCGTGAAGTGATCTGAGGCCAATACCTCCCTCTTCAACTGGCATACATAAGTTTGCCCATGATGCCCAATGCCTTGAGGTGCCTCCTATATTACTGCTCCAGAAAAACTGCGCAAAAATCTTATGTAATTTATTGATCACATTACTAGGGGGATTCACAGCAGATAATAAGTGAGTTGGCATGCTCTGTAAAACACTCTTGATGAGTACCATTCTGCCTCCTATGGACAACAATTTTCCTTTCCATGACTGAAGTTTGCCCATTATTTTTGTGATCATTCCTTGATAGTAATCAGCTTTTCTCCTTGCGTAGAAAATTGGACAACCTAGATATGTAAATGGGAAATCTTGTCGTGCTATGCCAGTAATTCCTTCCACTTCTCGCACCACCTCATCCTCTACCAAGTGATGCATATATATTGCAGACTTATCTTTGTTCACCAGTTGCCCAGATGCTGCCTCATATGAACTTAAGATACTCATAATTAGTCTTAGTGAAATTGTATCAGAAGAGGAAAAGATAATGGTGTCATCTGCGTAGGATAGATGGTTTATTTTTGGACTCCATTTAGGGAGACCAAATCCACAGAATTGCTGTTGTTGATGTAAAGAGTTCAATCCTCGAGATAATGCTTCAGCAGCCAAAATGAACAATGCAGGTGACAGAGGATCACCTTGTTTGACTCCCCTCGATGATTTGAAGAATCCATGAGGCTGCCCATTCACCAGGATAGAATACCAGTTATTCCCAACCAAGTCAAAGATCATACCTATGAAACCTTCTTCAAATCCCAACTTCCTCAACATTTTAGTGAGAAACAACCATGAAAGCCTATCATATGCCTTTGCCATATCCAATTTAATTACTACATTTGGGCCTGCCTTGGTCCTAAGCCTTATATCTGTTATGATTTCCTGTGTTAGTAACACATTTTCTACTATGCTCCTTCCTTTAACAAATCCTGCTTGTTCTTCTGAAATCAAACTAGGTAATATCCCCACCATTCTGTCGTGAATTACTCTTGAGAAAATCTTATTCACAAAATTACTTAGACTGATTGGTCTCAAATCTGCAAATGTATTAACCTCTTTCTTCTTGGGCAACATGACAATGTTTGTGTGTGTAACACATTTAGGCAACTGTTGTCCACAAAAAAAGGCCAGAACCATGTTGTATATATCTTCTTCAATTATATCCCAACAAGAGTGGAAGAAAACTCCTGTATATCCATTTGGACCTCCAGCTGACTCCCCATTCAAACCAAACACTGCCATTTTAATTTCCTGTTTAGTAGGCATACTCATAAGCTGTTTATTTTGATCTTCATTAACCATGCCGGGTACATAGTTAAGTATATCAAAGTTAGTTGGTACAACAGTTTCACAGAATTGCTCCTTCAAAAATGTGACTGCCTCAACTGCAATCTGCTCCTCATCTTCAATCAAGTTCCCAGAACTATCTTTTATTCTGTTTAATTTCAACCTTTTCCTTCTCCCATTGACTTGAGCATGGAAAAATTTGGTATTTCTATCCCCATCTTTGAACCAATTCATGCCAGCTTTTTGT
>ML404064.1:0-25684 GCA_005239525.1 Nicotiana knightiana | reverse complement strand
GTAATATATATATATATATATATATTACTTAGCAATTCAACACAATAACAACAACAACATCAACCTCGTAAAATTCTACAAATAAGGTATGAGAGGGTAGATTGTACGCATACCTTCTTCCTATCCTGAGGAGTAGAGAGACTTTTTCGGTAGATACTCGGCTCAAGAAGACAAAATTATTTAGCAATTCCAAATTCATAATTTAGCCTGAGTACATCCTCCTATACTGTGGGTTCAATTGAATATATCTATCAAGTTTTAAAAAAAAACACACTTTCGCCTTTTTAATTTAGATGATGTAGTTTGGCTTGACACGAAATTTAAGAAAAAGAAGAAGACTTTTAAAACTTGTGGTCTTAAAAACTTAAGGGGAAATTTTTTTTATGAAGTCATGATATTTGTGTGATTATAAAAACTTCTCATTAAAAGTAAAATGGATAAAATAAAGAATTTAAAATTAAATTATTTTTAAGTTTAAAAATATATTAATTTATTTTAAAACAGATTAAAAAGGAAAGAACCATATTTAACGATCCGGCTAGGGAGCCAAAACAAACACATCTGCTACCTATAATATTGGACATTGGATCAGACATTCTACCTTTGTCCAATTGGAACCTAATATCAACTGCATTGTGCTCGAACAATTGAGCTGCCACCTGCAAGTAACCCAAAAAAAGAGAGAAGGTTTTTAAGTGTCAAAATGACAGTGGTGATAATTTACTTAACTACGGATAAAATAAAATGATTAGAGAGGAAAAGAGGAAAGGCGAAAAGCGTCACATCGAAGGGCACGTGGTGACTGATTCCGCCAGTTAATAAACCGTTGAAAGAAAGATTTATTTCCCTCTCTTCACAGCTGTTGCTAGCTGTCCTAATCCCACCCCCCATGTGACCCACTATTCCCTCTCCCTCCAAAAAAATAAATAAATAGAAAACAAACCCTTAACTTTGGTCCCCTTAAAATTGCTAGGATTAACTCTCAACCTCTCTTAAAATAGAGATACTCACATCCCACCATTTTTGCCATTCCATTATTACCCAAAATACACTTATTCTCACTTCTCCATTCTTCCCTTTTTATACTACCCAAAGCTCAATTCTTGAACCTTACCATTTTAATTACTGCATGGCTCAACTACCACCAAAAGTTCCAACAATGGCACACAATTGGCCTTTTCAAACTATGCCACCATTGCATAATAATAATAATAATAATTCTTGGGTTGATGATTTTCTTGATTTCTCATCAGCCAGGAGAAATTCTCACCGCAGATCAGTGAGCGACCCGATTGCGTTCGTGGAGGCCGCTCCGTTTTTACAGCAATGCCACGGCGGCGCTAATTCAAATATTGGGTTTGATAAGTTGGATGACGAACAGCTTACGACTATGTTTTCTGATGATAGCGGCGGTGCTGCTGCATTTACTGTTGTTACTACAGCGCCGTCTTCTAATCCGTCTAGTACGAATCCTTCTACACCGTCTGATCAAATCAGCGAAAATGAAGATCATAAGTTGGTCCCACAGGTCGACGTTAACCAAGTAATTCAGCCCAAGAATGAACCTGGAGAAGTTGATAGTTTTTGTGATACTCAACCACTACCAGCTCCTGCTAATGATTCTTCAGATAACAATCCTATAGTGGATCCAAAGAGGATTAAGAGGTAAATAATATGATTAATTAATCCAATTGCTAAAGTATTAATCTTTTGGCATTTGCAGAAATAAATATTTAATTGTGCTACCACCTCATCATCTAAAAGTTTAAATTGCTAGCCTGATTATGTTTCATGTGACAAGTACATGAAAACTCTTCTTCCTCTTTATACCTTATTTAATTGTGTGACAAATCATCTATAAACTTAAAAGATTAAGGTGAATTTCAAATAAAAAAGCAATTGAAACCATTAATGGGCACATATTAGTAGCAGAATAAAAGTTATGTACAACAAATTGCTCTTATGTGTTATTTAATAAATGATTTGAATTGTTTGTTTTCCAGAATTTTAGCTAACAGGCAATCAGCTCAGAGATCAAGAGTTAGAAAGCTACAGTACATTTCAGAACTGGAAAGAAGTGTAACCAGTCTTCAAGTAAGTGTATACTTTTAATATAATTTACTGACAATTTCTTCATGAATTTATAATCATGTTCTTATAATACTTTAGAAAATGCTAACTTCTATTGCTTTTTAAATTATTCTCAGACCGAAGTATCAGCATTGTCACCAAGGGTTGCTTTTTTAGACCATCAAAGGCTGCTTCTGAACGTTGATAATAGTGCACTCAGGCAACGAATTGCAGCTTTGGCTCAAGATAAGATTTTTAAAGATGGTAAGAGCATATTCTTTAATTTAATTATTCTTAATTAGGTAAAATGATTTTAATTTGCTCTGCCTAAATATTAATCAATGCTATTTCTTGACTTAACATAATGAACGAACGACATGCATGCAATTGATAATTTTTTTTGTATTAATTATGTTTTACCCATGTCAACCACAATGCAATCAATTATTCACCTAAATTTCACGTGCCGTGAACAGTATCGTTCCTGTAGTAGTACCATGATTTCATTTTAACTTACTATTGTCATGGAAAAGTAATTACGTGATTAATGCACTAATTACTCATACTTTTGACAAAAAATTGAACCATATCATGACAATATTGTAGTGACATAACTTGTTCCGCCAAAATAAATTTCTATTTAAGTTTCAAATTCTGTCATTTACGTAACCACTAACCATAGTATTTAATTATCCGAAAATTTCTAACTTTATCTGAAAGATAATTACAGATAATCGTGAAAATTTCATAACCTGAAAGATAAATCAGATTATCCGGTACAACATAAAATTCTATACACTTTTCGGTGTTTATACATTAAATCTATTCTTTATTCGGCTCATTTTTTTTCATGTGAATTTGGCAGCACATCAAGAAGCACTGAAGAAGGAAATTGAGAGATTAAGACAGATTTATCATGAACAGAATATGAAGAAAATGGGCAACAACGGCACTGCCGATGCACCACCGTCAGCGGCGGCGCCGCTATCAACATTTAACAAGATGAGTTGCACGGAAGAAGCGTAAGCTTCTCAATTCCAGTGTTACCCTCAGCTGACAACGCCTTCATGTGATGTGTTCCCCAATTTTTTTTTCCAATTCTCTTGTGGACCCCTGTGATAATTAACATGATTGTAGAATATTCCTACTTGATTTAAAATAGAGGTAGTAAAGAATTCATTGAAATTTGAAAAAAAAAAACAAAAAAATGAAAGAAGCAAACCTAAAAGTTTGCTTGGTTTGTATTTTTATATTGTGACTATTTTTTTTATTTGATTTATTGTAGCACTACTTTGGTGTTAGGGTTGAGATTGAGTCGATTTGGTGTCTGATTGTGAATCTTGTATTTTATTTGGATGTACAAGAAAAAGGGTTGTTAATTAGGACCTGCCTATGGTTGGTGCCATATGGTTTGGAGTTTTAACATTGTAATTTGTAAGGGGTAGTAATTCTTATTGTTTGATGAATTTTAACATTGTTAATTTCCTGAGTTCTGGTATGATAACTTGTATACCTTCTTATTTGTACTTAAGGAATGTAAGGACAAATGAGGAAAGAGAATAAAAGGAAAAATTGAATGAAGAATTGTTGCAGATGTTTATGCACTTTTGTGGATTAAATATTCCTTTATGTTGATTTCTTTTTTAGGAAAAGACCGAAATGGTCCCTTATGTATAAGACAAGGTTTAAGTTAGTCCTTTATATATTACCTTGGACAGCCATCATCCTTTAAGTTTGCTGAAATTGGACACCATTGGTCTAAGACTCACTAAAATCTTTTTATTTAACGGTAAAGTTCCATTCGTAACAGAATATATGAACAACAAGATGAGATCGTCACACCACCTAATCTTCACTATCGCCTTTTCCACCATTAAGTAAAAATCTGTTCTCTTTCTCTTTTTTGCTACTTTTCATCTGTTTTCTTTCTTCACGATTTCAGCCCCCCTCCATCATATCATATATGTATCAAGACTTTCCTACCCCTCTGCTAACAAGTTCCTTTTTTTCTCTTTTTCTATCCCCCAGCAGCAAAATCATAGAGGTTAAATTAATTAAATTCTTTCACTATAGAAAAAGCTAAGACATTTTTAATATGCCAAATTGAGTTGTTCATTGCGAAGGATAAATAATTATAATGAAGTATGAGAAAAATATTTTTGTATCTGAGAAAAACAAATTGGCCAATAAAATGGATCTGAAGCAATTTGAAAAGAAATAAGCCAAAAGACCAGTCACTTCGTCCATGGAATTTCTTTCACACTACTTAAATTTTTAAGTTCATCCAATCACATGCAACATCCTTGATCCCTCTAAGATTAACAGTTGCAACTTATTTGATCTGTGCTTTGAAGGGTATACGTATACCTGGTCTAATAACAGACATAGGAATAAGAATGGAAATATTAGATAAGACATTAGGGAATGAGGAATGGATTGAACTCTTCCCTAAAAGCTCTATAATTCACTTACTCAAGACATACTCTGACCATAATCCTATACTAGTTGAATTAATTTCAAGAAACATGTTAACTCATAATATACCCTTTAGGCTCGAGATCTTCTGGTGCAAACATCCAGAATTCCAAACAATTGTAGAAAAAATTGGTATGGATCTGATTATTTTAGAGCTAGCCTAAACTTTGTGAAAAAATTAAAACCTTGAAGAATAATACCTTTGGTAACATCATGGGAAAAAAGAGAAAACTACTTGCTAGACTTCAAGGGATCTAGAATTTCAGTAGCTATACTACTAGTAATTCCTTCGATCACTGGAATATGACTTGAAAAGGGATATAATGATATCCTAATAATCAAAGAGGACTATTGGAAATTAAGGTCTAGAATATTGTGGTTAAACGAAGGAGACGCTAATACAATTTTTTTTCATATTTCAGCCACTAATAGAAAAAGAAGAAACAAATAAATTTCTTTAAGGATGATACCAGAAATTGGATCAATGAACACTATCTTATTATGTCACATGTGCTCGATTACTACACAACTTCATTCACAACATCTCACTCCCTAACTAGTTGGATTAGCCTACTGAGAAACCCCTCTACTCGTACGAATGCAGATCTAAACTTTTTAGACAGCCCCCTGCTAGATATTGAAATTAAAAGGGCCATCTATTCTTTTAAACCTTTCAAAGCCCCAGGGGCGGATGGCCTCCACCCCTTCTTTTTCCAGAAATATTGAAAAACTATATGTCATTCGGTAAAAAATCTTTGTCATGATATCTTTAGAAATCAGAAAATTCTCAAGGAAATTAATAGAACCTATCTGTGCCCTATCCCTAAAATCCCTAATGCAAATAACATTAGAAACTTTAGACCAATTGGACTTTGCAATACTATCTACAAGTTAATAACAAAAATTCTAGCAAATCGACTAAAACCATTCCTAGAACAATTGATTAGCCCTTTCCAGGCAAGTTTCATGAAAAATAGAAGAGCCTCTGATAATGAAATCATCATCCAAGAACTTGTTTCCAATTTAAAAAAGATAAAAGGCAAACATGGTAAAGTGATATTAAAAATTGATCTAGAAAAGGCTTTTGACCGTTTGGAATGGTCTTTTGTTCATCACACTCTAATATACTTTAAATTAACTCCCAAATTCTCTAAGCTATTATTAAGTTGTATTTTTGAACAAGTAGTATAGTAATTTTAGTTAATGGCTCTGTCACAAAATTCTTTGATCCAAGTCGAGGCATCAGGCACGGTGATCCCATTTCACCCTATATCTTCATTTTTTGCTTAGAAATTCTAACAAGGTATATAGACCATCAAGTCGATATTTGGAATTGGGATCCAATAACCATAGGGAAAGGATGTCCAAGATTTTCTCACCTATTTTTTGCTGACGATCTTACATTAATGGCAGAGGTAAATGATAAATCATGACATGCCATTAAAAATGGATTAGCTCAGTTTTGTAATCTATCAGGTCAATGCATCAATAGTGCTAAATCAAAGGTTCTCTTTACCAATAACTGCACTCCTTCACTTATAAAGGATGTTACAACTAGACTAAGTATAAAAAATATGACAACTTTGGTACCTACCTAAGATTTTCAATATTAAACAAATGCACAAGGCCTAGAGACTACCAGTTTATAATTGATAAAATGAGAACCAAGCTAGCATCCTTGTCATGGCCCAAATTTCCCCTCCGTTGGGTATCGTGATGGCACCTAGTATTAAGGACTAGGTAAGCCTAAAATTCATGGAATAACAACAATAATAAATAAAATCTAATATTTTATGAAAAAGATTCTTTATACAAGAGCATATTCCCAAAACCCGGTAGTACAAGTCATAAGCTCTAAAGAGTTTACTACAACTTCTAAATACAACTGTTTGGAAGTAGGTGAAAATAGTGTAAATACAAAATAGGAAGGTGATTCTGAAGCCTACAAATGCAGCAACAGGTTACCTTGACTCTCCTCAGCAAGAGTCCGCACAGCTACTAATGATCAATACCTGGATTGTACAAAACATGTGCAAAAGTATAGAATGAGCACACCACAGCGGTGCCCAGTAAGTATCAAGACTAACCTCAGTGAAATAGTGATGAGGACTAGTCAAGACACCCACTGGTCTAATAAACTGAACAAGCATAAATATAGGAATGACAGTACATGGCATCTATCTAATGACTACACAATATAGTTAACAACATAACACCTACAATGCAGAAGGAAATATAAAAAATAACGACGGAACATCATAATAATACACAGCAGGATGGACGGGAGCACAATCCAAGTTCGGAAATCACAACACAATAAGGTTAAGTAGTAACTCATCACTGCATTAGTCTCCATATCAGGCCTTAGCCACAAAATCCCAATAAAATGGTCAAAAATCGTCGAGTGTAAACTTTCACCCGCAAGTTTTTATATTGAAAGCTTTAAGGTAATGTCCTTTTTAAGGGAAATTCTTTTGAAATATATCTTTCCCAAGAGATGTCTCTCAGACATAGTTTTCTTCAAGATAAAAGCTTTTCGAATATACTATTCCAAAGAAAATGTCCTTCAGGCATAATTTTCTTCAACATAAACATTTTTCAAATATACTTTTCCAAAGGAGTGTCCTTCAAGCATAGTTTTATTCAGGATAAATGTTTTTCAAATATACTTTCCAGATAATTGTCTTTCAACATAATTCCTTTGATAAAAATCTGCCGGGATCCCGTCCCGTAATTTTGAGTTTATCACACAATACAGAGGATCTCCCGGAATATGTCTGTAGTCCCAAAATAATATGCAGTGCTGGGGGATCTCCCGAAATACGTCCATAGTCCCAAAGTAAATATGCAGTACATGGAGGAATCTCCCAGAATACGTCTGTAGTCCCAAAGTAAATATGCAGTACAGGGGGGATCTCCCAGAATACGTCCGTAGTCCCCAATTTAAATATGCAGTACAGGGGGATCTCCCGGAATACGTCCGTAGTCCCAAAGTAAATATGTAGTACATGGGGGATGTCCCAGAATACGTCCGTAGTCCCCAATTTAAATATGCATTGCATCAAACAAAAAAAAACAATTATAGCACAAGAGTAAACTCGTACATCACCACATCAAATACAAAGGAACCATGATAATGACACAAGGTACATCGAATAAATCAATATAAGAACTTCAATTCACAAAGAAACAACAGAACATCGTTCATAAGGAATAATCATGGTAAAGAATACTAAATATAAAGAGAACAACTTGACCAGGGAAAAACAAGACGAAGCAACAAATTCAAAAAATTCAAGTCAAAAATAAGAAGCCAACACAAGTCAAATAATTCCAAGTAAGGACAAGTCGACTAAGATATAAGTTATCTAAACCCCTTATGAGGTTGAGAAATTATGAGAGATTTTCAACAATTCAATTAATTATAGGCAGTTTATGAAAATATAGCATGGTGATAAAAGAGGTAAAACCTTTGGTTAAGTCAACACAGGGTCAAGTAGGCGGTAAGGGTGAATCCTAAAGAAATTAGCTCTAATCAAAGCATGTAGGGGTGAAACTAGCAATTTAGAACTCAAGTGTATCAAGAACAACTTCATAAAAGGTGAATATAAGGACTTAAGAACCCTAAAAGGTCAACCTTCTACAATAAGTCCGAGCACACACTCGTCACCTCGCGTACACGGATTACAATCAACACAGAAGACTCAAATCCTAAGGGGTAATTCCCCCACACAAGGTTAGGCAAGATACTTACCTCGAATCGCTTAACTCAATCTGAAATCACGCTCTTTCCACGAGTATCCAACTCCGAATGCTCCAAATCTAATCAAATAAATTGCATAATGTAAATAATACTACAAATAGTTACTTAGCTAATGAATTCGAAGCTAAGGCAAGAAAATAAAAAAAAGGCTCAAAAAGCCTCCCCGGGCCCACGTCTCGGAATCGGGTAAAAATTACAAATTACGAACACTCATTCACTCACGATTCTAATCATACCAAATTTACTCGAATCCGACACCAAAATCTCAATCAAAACCTAAAATTCGGCCTAAGAATTTTTCTCAAATCTTCCCCAATTTCCCACTCTAAATCACTAATTTAATGTTGAAATTAAAGACATAATCATGGGAATTAACCAAAACTAGGTAAGAATCACTTACCCCAAACACCCATGCAAGAATCTCTCCAAAAATTGCTTTCTACCGAGCTCCCAATTAAATTTTGTGATATGAACTCAAAACCCTCGTTTTTGAACTTTAAATTCTTCACAGGTGTTCCTTCTCCGCGTTCGCGGTCCACTCATCGCGTTCGCGATGACAAAAAACTCTCAAAAGTTATTTTCAAACTCTTCTCAGACAACCTCTAGTATAATGGTCATAACGTTTTGTACAAAACTTCAAATGACAAATAGTTTAATGTTTTGAAAACTATAAACCAATATCTACAACTTTCATGTTTTGGTCATCTACCAATTCCTTATAGATTTTGAGATATAAGCTACCAAAGTAAGCCCTGCGTGACATAGATTTTCTTCTTTGCGGACGCGAGGATTCCTTCGCGAACATGAAGAACAAAGTCCCTGAAGCCAAATAATTATTCGTGAACGCGAGAGGATCCTCGTGAACGCAAAGAAAAACACCAGACACCAACATCAGCTATTGCAAAACAGCCCGAAATGATCCGAAACCACCCCGAAGCACACCCGAGGTCCCCGGGGCCCCGTCCAATTACACAAATCAGTCCATAACATAAAACGGACCTACTCTAAGCCTCAAATCACCTCAAACCACATCGAAATCATGAATCGCATCCCAATTCAAGCTTAATGAACTTTAGAACTTCAAACTTCTACATTCGATGTTGAAACCTATCAAATCACGTCCGATTGATCTCAAATTTTGCACACACGTTGCATTCGACATTATGAACCTACTTCAACTTCCGGAATTGGAACCCGACCCCGATATCAAAAAGTCCACTTCCGATCAAACTTCTCAAAAACCTTCAAATTTCTAACTTTCACCAAATTGCCTTAAATTACTCTACGGACCTCCAAATCCTAATCCGGATGCACGCCTAAGTCCAAAATCACCATACAAAGCTGCTGACATCATCCAAAACTCATTCCGGAGTCATTTACACCAAAATCAAATTTTCGGCCAAATTCTCACCGCTTAAGCTTCCAAAAATAAAATATTCCTTCCAATTCGACTCTGAATCATCCGGTAGCTGAATTCAACCATGCACGCAAGTCGATATACATAATATGAACCTGTTCAATACCTTATACCGCCGAACAAAGCTTAAATTCGCAAAATGACGGTCGGGTCGTTACAATCCCGGAAGATGAAATTCATTAACTTAGCAGGAAGAGCAACCCTATCCCACTCTTGCCTAAATTCAATACCCAATCACTATATGCAGTACACCTTACTACCAAAAAATATCCTTAACAAGATAGATAAAATTCAAAGGGATTCTATATGGGTAACACTTTGGAAAAAAGGAAAATTCATTTGGTTAAATGGTCTACACTATGCCAACCAAAATCCAATGGAGGCCTAGGTATCCATAATGATATTACTAAGAATTTATGCACACTAGCTAGCCTAGTATGGAGAATGTAAGACCCCATGTATTTTTTTCTCTTCTCTTACATAATATACGTAACGTGGCGTGGTTATATTAGGTATATATAATTGGGTATAGCACATTGGGAGAATAAGACTGAAAATGTGTGGCAATATCAAGGAACTAAAATAAATCTTTAGGTCAAAGGAATTCCTTAAACAAAGGTTCGTGGTTAAAGAAATGGCTCGGGTAGCACCCCGCGCGTTCGGAAGGTTTAAGTTAACTTGCACCTGTGGGATAAGACTAAGAGTGTCTAATATGCTAAGTATAATGTGTTAGGAGGTATTATAATATCACGCTGGTCACATGTTAAGTTTTGGAGTCAAGCAAGTTGCGAAATAAAGATCGGCAAAAGTTATCGTAAATTTCTCTAATAAATTTTCTAAACTTTGGGTCAAATGTATCAGATCATTTCTCCCAATATATAAAGAGTTATGGGACCCAGAACCTACCGAATCAAAGGAATACGAGTCTAGTTTGCAACCAAAAAAACTTCACATCAAACCGACATCGGAGTAAGAATTTATGACTGTTTTACCGCGGACTGTCCGGGCTGAAATCGGGTCGCGAACCGGGTCGGATCAAACAAGTGGTATAAGTCGGCAAATTCGACTTTTAAGACCCCAAAACATTTCATTTTAGTCCCAAAATAATGAGCAAGCTGAAGAGAAGGTCCCATGGTTTTCTTGAGTGATTAAGGTGCGTTTTTAGTGATTTCTATCGTTAAAGTTTGCCCCCGTGCCTAGAAACGCAATCTCTACGCTTTGCAATCGTTTCCCCCTTCTATTCGCTGTGTTTGGAGCTATTTTTGGAAGATAGGAATTTATTTTTCTTGCTGGTTCTTCAGGATTTATACTTGGTTTGCCAAGTTAATCATCTTGGGACTCTTTTATGATCGTTTTTACAAAGTTCTACGGATGTTTCGTCAAGTTAGGGTCATATGGAAAATCTGCCGATTTAAACTCAATTATGAACTGTTTATATGTGCGTATAATCTGCACATATATAGTGTTTGCGAAGCTTAGGACGTAAGGAACAACAATCGTGAAGGAACTACCAGCATTCAGACGTTCGTTGGAAAGGTATGTTAAGGCTAAGCTCCGTCCTTCCTTTTAGCACGAATTCTGGAAAATTCCTAAGATGCCAAATGTGGTATTTTACTATTCTATTACTAGGAAGACCTTCTGAGAAAGGCATTGGGATCGTATGAAGTATTTTCATGATGCTATTAGGTTGATATTCCACTCATTCGGTTAAATAGGGTATTCGATATATATATATATGTTATTTTGTCGGCTTTCTTAACTATATGTCCATATATATGAATTCGTATTCGTCTTTGGATTGTGTGACATAAAAATAAAGGCATTTAGTATTTGCGATCAGTCCTTCTTCCTTTTCAAACTACTAAAACACTTGATTTTTGAAATACTTTCTTTTACTAATTATCAAGAAATCAGGTATAAGGACTAAGTGAACCACCTTAAACTTTTTATGAACATCTTCAGAGTTAAGTTATCTTTCTAAAAGTCGAGTTCAGTTTTCAAGCTTATTCAAAAAACATATGAGGTTCACCGAGACATTTGTATGCGATACGAAGGTGATTATGAGATTATGAGAACAAGAGTACCAATGAGCCAAGATTGGCTAAGTTCTTGTTATGGCCTATTATGTGCATTCAAAGTTCATATCATACATGGCATATTATGCATGGACTTCGAGCTATAATCGGAGGTAAGGGGCCTATTTGCCCGAATGATTATATATATTGTATAGATGGCCATAGGTTGGCAATATGATACCGGTTATCTACCGGGAGAGACCGCCCTTGATAGAATTTGGTTGAGTATGTTATGCATTTGCATAAATATATATGTATTCACGACATACGATAACACGATCATACCATGCATATTTGATTACTATGAGGTCGGATGTCGGCCATGGAGGCTATCAGAGTTTCAGTTTCAGGTGGTATCTCTATTTCCCTTTTTACATCAGCTATGTATGATTCTACTTTCTGCCTTACATACCAGTGCATTTTAATTCATACTGATGTCCTATTTCCTGGGGACACTGCATTTTTGTTTCGTAGGTGCAATTCCAGGTAGGGACGCTGATCGACCCCTCCGCTAGGATTTCGGGGTTCAGCTGTGAGTTGGTAAGCTCCACCTCTTCCTGGAGCTTCCATAGGATGGTTACTTTTGTTGTATAGTTTGGGTATAGTCGGGGCCTTGTCTCGACAGCGCTTATGACACTCTTAGAGGCTATTGTGGACATAGTATTCTGGGTTTCTTTTTGCAGCTTTCAGTCTCCAGACCATAGGCTTTGGCATGTATATATATGTGTGTAGGCATGTATGTCTTCAGTCGCGGCCTCGTCGGCCAGCTAATACTTTATTATTTTGGCTTGTCTACTTTGTTTATATGGCTTATTGTTATTCAGGTCATGACCTTAACGGTCCAGTCTTAGTATTTCAAATGTTGTGCTGCCCGATCTGTTGGGCCCCCAGGTTAGTTAGCTAGTATGTTTAGTGGCTAACTCGATCGAATACAGTATCGAGTGCCAGTCGTGCCTCCCCTAGTTTGGGGTGTGACGAACTTGCTATCAGAGCAGGTCGTATCCCAGGGAGTCCACAAGCCGTGTCTAGTAGTGTCTTGCTTATGGGTGTGTTGTGCACCACATTTATAATCAGGAGGCTATGAGGTATTTAGGAATGGTTATGTTTCTCAACTAATAGATCGTGTAATAGAGCGAAGTTATAAGAACATTTGAAATCTAAATCGTGCTTTGTGTTTCTTATCTAACAGGCTACCTACGCTCAGGAGATGGCACATCGAGAGATAGGTATGGATCTGGGGGAAGGTACTAGTCGTTCCCCACCGGGTCAGAGGGATAGATTTCCTTTAGAGGCACACAGTGAGTCTCCAGTACCCCTAGTTTCAGCTTCCCCAGCACTTGTTGGAGCCCAGGGAGATGAAGTACCCCCATCCTCACCAGTTCCATTGGTACCTGAGGCAGCTAGAGACACAGGACCTCCAGTACCTGTTGTTCCCCCATCAGAGACTGGGGAGCAGGGGATGAGGGAGGCAATTCAGTTGCTGATTAGGATGGTTTCTATTCATGAGCGACAGCTAGAGTCGGGAGCAGATGCCCGGAGAGATCGGACAGGAAGTTCGACGGTACGAGAGTTTCTTCACTTGGCCCCTCCATTATTTACAGGATCTAGTTCCACTGAGGATCCCCAGGCCTTTATAGACCATATGTATAGAGTATTGAGGGTGATTCATGCCTCCATCACTGAGGCTGTGGAATTGGCTTCTTTTCGACTACGTGATGTAGCCGTCCTATGGTATGAGGCATGGGAGAGATCTAGAGGACCTGATGCTCCGCCAGTAGAGTGGGAGGACTTCTCTGAGGATTTTTTAGCCCATTATTTTCCACGGGAGGTTCGGGAGGCCCGTCTTGACCAGTTTCTTAACCTGAAGTAGGGGGATATGAGTGTGAGGGATTATAGCCATAATTTTAATTCTTTGGCGAGGTATGCACCATATATCANGTATGCACCAGATATCGTACGTACTATGAGGGCTAGAGTTCATCATTATGTGGATGGTTTGGGGGATCATCTGATTAGAGACTGTAGGGTAGCATCCCTATCGGATGATGTAGATATTTCCCGCATACAGGCTTTCGCTCAGACTACAGAGGACCTTTCCCGTCGGATTCGTGATACTCGTAGGGATATGGAGCAGAGTAAGAGGGCTCGTACTATGGGGTCTTATAGGTAGCCATGGGGTGATTTTAGGCTCCCACTCCATCGATATCCATCTCGGTCAGCAGGTAGTTTCACACCACAGATGTAGGGCCAGCGGTTTGATCGTTATATTCAGTCAAGACCGGGGCAGAGCTCAGGCTAGCCTGAGGGCCGTCGACAGGAGCGTTCCGCACAGATGAGACATCCTACTCCTCCATGTACTCAATGCAGTAATATGAACACCGGGCAGTGTAGACAGGGTTCGAGTGCATGTTATCATTGTGGGTAGACAGGACATTTTATTAGCCGGTGCCCGGGGTTAGGCGGAGGTGCACCAGCTCAGCCTTCAGGATCCACAACAGCCTCTTCGCCCTCAGTCCGTGCTCCCCGACCAGGTCCACATCCTACTCAAAGCCGTGGTAGGGGGAGAGGTGTAGGAGACACCTCAGGTTCTAGTGGTGGCAAGAACCGCTTTTATGTACTCACAGGCCGACAGGATTCAAAGGCATCCCCAGATANTGCCTTGATAGATCCTGGTTCTACATTTTCATATATTACTCCATTTATTGCTGGTAAGCTTGACATGAGATCTGAGTTGTTGCCGCAGTCAGTTGAGGTGTATACGCCAGTTGGTGACTCTATTGTAGCTAGTCATGTCTATCGAGGTTGTATAGTGTTAATTAATGACCGTCCAACCTCTCTTGATTTAGTTGAATTGGTTATGCTAGAATTCGATGTCATTATGGGTATGGATTGGTTGGCAGCTTGTTATGCTAATATTGATTGTCGTGCAAAGTTGGTCCGATTTCATTTTCCTGGTGAGCCTGTCCTTGAATGGAAAGGTAATGCAGCCTCACCCAAGGGTAAGTTTATTTCATACCTTAGGGCTCGGAAGTTTATTGCTAAAGGTTGTATATACCATCTGGTTCATGTCAAGGATATAGATAAGGAGCTAGCGACTCTTCAGCCGGTTCCTATTGTGAATGAATTCCCGACGATATTCCCTGACGAGCTTCCAAGAATCCCCCCCGAAAGGGAAATCGATTTCGCTATAGATTTTCTTCCTAATACGCAGCCTATATCCATTCCTCCCTACAGAATGGCTCCTGCAGAGCTAAGGGAATTAAAGGAACAACTAAAGGACTTGCTCGATAAAGGCTTTATTAGGCCAAGTACATCCCCATGGGGTGCTCCGGTGCTCTTTGTTCGAAAGAAAGATGGATCCTTGCGGATGTGTATTGACTACAGGCAACTAAATAAAGTCACTATCAAGAATAAGTATCCTCTTCCACGGATTGATGACCTGTTCGACCAGTTACAAGGTGCCAAATGTTTTTCAAAGATCGACTTGCGATCCGGTTATCATCAACTACGAGTCAGGGATATTGATATCCCAAAAACAGCATTTAGGACGAGGTATGGCCATTTTGAATTCGTTGTCATGTCTTTCGGGCTTACAAATGCCCCAGCAGCCTTTATGGATCTTATGAACCGGGTATTCAAACCATTCTTGGATGAATTTGTGATTGTGTTTATTGACGACATCCTGATATATTCACGATCGGAAGCCGAGCATGCAGACCACTTGCGAGATGTATTGTAGACTCTCCAAGACTACAGGTTATATGCTAAATTATCTAAATGTGAATTTTGGCTAACTTCTGTAGCTTTTCTTGGTCATGTTACTACCGGCGATGGTATCAAGGTTGATGGACAAAAGGTTGAAGCTGTGATGACTTGGCCGAGGCCCTTGAATCCGACAGAGGTTCGTAGCTTTTTAGGCTTGGAAGGGTATTACCGATGGTTTGTGGAGGGATTTTCCTCTATCTCTGCATCATTGACGAAACTGACACATAAGGGAGCTAAGTTTCAGTGGACTGAGGCATGTGACCAAAGTTTTCAGGAGCTAAAGAAAAGTCTTACTACGACACCTGTCTTGACTCTTCCGGATGGCACCAAGGGTGATGTTGTATATTGTGATCGAGAATTGGCCTAGGTTGTGTTCTTATCCAGCATGGTAAGGTTATCGCGTACGCCTCCAGACAGTTGCGGAAATATGAACAGAACTATCCTATGCATGATCTTGAGTTAGTCGCAGTTGTCTTTGCCCTAAATATTTGGCGGCATTATCTATATGGGGTTAATATTGATGTTTTCACCGACCACCAAAGCCTTCAGTATTTATTTAAACAGAGGGAGCTGAACCTACAACAAAGAAGATGGCTAGAGTTACTAAAGGACTATGATGTTGATATTTTATATCATCCCGGCAAAGCTAATATTGTTTTTGATGCCCTTAGCCGGAAGTCCATGGGCAGTCTAAGCCATGTTGAAGCTGATAAGGTCAAGATGACCAGATATCTATGCTAGCTAGCTAGTTTGCAGGTGCGTTTGGTAGACGCAGAGGGTGGATGCATTCTCGTTCAGAATACGACAAAATCTTCTTTTGTTACTGAAGTGAAAGAGCGACAACACGAGGATCCTGAGCTTATAAAACTGAGGGAAAGTATTCCACAGCAGCGAAAACCTTTATTTGAGCTAACTGGAGATGGATTCCTTAGATACCAGGACCGCTTATGTGTACCGACAGTTGGAGAGCTCCGCGCCAAGATTCTTTCGAAGGCCCATTATTCTAGATATGCAGTTCACCCTGGAGCGACAAAGATGTATCGGGACCTTCGACAGATCTATTGGTGGAATGGAATGAAAAAAGATATCGCGGAGATGGTAGCCAAATGTCCCAACTGCTAGCAAATTAAAGCCGAACATTAGAGGCCTGGAGGCCTAACTCAGTATATTGAGCTTCCATTATGGAAATGGGACATGATAAATATGGACTTCATCACTGGCTTGCCTCGCACTCCACGGAGGGATGATTCTATTTGGGTAATTATTGATAGGCTTACAAAATTTGCTCATTTCCTGCCAGTCAGGATGACATATTCAGCCCAGGATCATGCCAAGTTTTACATTTGAGAGATTGTTCGCCTTCACGGAGTGCCATTATCTATTATCTCTGATCGAGGGGCTCAATTTATAGCACATTTTTGGAAATCGTTTCAGAAGGGTCTAGGCACGCAGGTAAATAGTAGCACCGCTTTTCATCCGCAAACTTATGGACATGCAGAGCGTACTATTCAGACAGTTGAGGATATGTTACTGCTTGCGTTCTAGATTTTAAAGGAATTTGGGATGATCATCTACCTCTTATTGAGTTCGCTTATAATAACAGCTTCCAAGCTAGTATTCAGATGGCTCCTTACGAAGCACTATACGGGCGTAAGTGTAGGTCGCCGATCGGTTGGTTTGAGGTCGGGGAAGCAGAGTTTCTAGGTCCTAATTTAGTCCATCAAGCAATGGAAAAGGTAAAACTTATTAGAGATCGACTGCGTACAGCACAAAGTCGGCAGAAGTCTTATGCAGATGTTCGACGACGAGACTTAGAGTTTGATGTAAAAGATTGGGTTTTCCTGAAAGTATCGCCTATGAAGGGCGTCATGCGATTTGGAAAGAAGGGGAAGCTCAGACCTAGGTATGTTGAACCGTATAAGATTATTCAGAGGATTGGTAGGGTGGCGTACGAGGAGGCTCAGACCCAGGTATTTAAATGACTTGAAAGTGCAATTTAAATTTCTTATTGCGATATAGTTATACGAAGCCTAGTAGTTGGAATGTTCAGAATTTGATTTATGCTTTGAAAATGTAACAAATATAGCCTTGCAAATAACGTATTAGCAGATAAGAAATGAAACCAAGGAATTGACTTGAACAATTCGCGGACGAATGTTCTTAAGGGGGGGAGACTGTGAGACCCCATGTGTTTTTTTCTCTTCTCTTACGTAACATATGTAACGTGGCGTGGTTATATTAGGTATATATGATTGGGTATAGAACATTGGGAGAATAATACTNTTCTCTCTTCTCTTACGTAACGTGGCGTTGTTATATAAGGTATATATGATTGGGTATAGCACAATTGGGAGAATAATACTGAAAATGTGTGGTAATATCAAGGAACTAAACTAAAGCTTTAGGTCATAGGAATCCCTTAAACAAAGGTTCGTGGTTAAAGAAATGGTTCGGGTAGCACCCCGCACGTTCGGAAGGTTTAAGTTAACTTGAACCTGTGGGATAAGACTAAGAGTGTCTAATATGCTAAGGATAATTTGTTATGAGGTATTATATAATCACACTGATCACATGTTAAGTCTTGGAGTCAAGAAAGTTGCGAAATAAAGGTCGGCAAAAGTTATCGTAAATTTCTCTAATAAATTGTTTAAACTTTGGGTCACATGTATCAGATCATTTCTCCCAATATATAAAGAGTTATGGGACCCACAACCTACTTAATCGAAGGTCTACGAGTCTAGTTCACAACCAAAAACACTTCACATTAAACCGACGTCGAAGTAAAAAGTTATGACTGTTTTACCGCGGACTGTCTGGGTTGAAACCGGGTCGCGAACCGGGTCGGGTCAAACAAGTGGTATAAGTCGGAAAATTCTACTTTTAAGACCCCAAAACATTTCATTTTAGTATCAAAACNAGCTGAAGAGAGGGTTCCATGGTGTTCTTGAGTGATCAAGGTGAGTTTTTAACGATTTCTCTCGTTAAAGTTTGCCCCCGTGCCTAGAAACACAATCTCTACGCTTTGCAATCGTTTCCCCCTTCTATTAGCTGTGTTTGGAGCTATTTTTGGAAGATAGGAACTTATTATTCTTGCTGGTTCTTCAAGATTTATACTTGGTTTGCCAAGGTAATCATCTTCGGACTCTTTTATGATCGTTTTTACAAAGTTCTACGGACGTTTCGTCAAGTTAGGGTCATATGGCAAATCTGCCGATTTAAACTCAATTATGAACTATTTATAGGTGCATATAAGCTGCATATATATAGTGTTTGCGAAGCTTAGGACATAAGGAACAACTTTCGTAAAGGAACTACAGGCATTCAGACATTCGTTGGAGAGGTATGTTAAGGCTAAGCCCCGTCCTTCCTTTTAGCACGAATTCTGGGAAATTCCTAAGACGCCAAATGTGGTATCTTACTATTCTATTGCTAGGAAGACCTTCTGTGAAAGGCATTGGGATCGTAGCTGAAGTATTTTCATGATGCTATTAGGTTGATATTTTACTCGTTCGGTTAAATAGGGTATTCGACATCTATATATGTCATTTTGTCGGATTTCTTAACTATATGTCCATATATATGAATTGTTATTCGTCTTTGGGTTGTGTGACTTAAAAATAAAGGCATTTAGTATTTGCGATCAGTCATTCTTCCTTGTTAAAGTGTATTTTAAAAATCTCTAAAATGATACTCCATTTAAAAAAATCTCAAATATAATTTTTATGTTTAAACTACTAAAACACTTGATTTTTGAAATACTTTCTTTTACTAATTATCAAGAAATCAGGTATAAGGACTAAGTGAAGCACCTTAAGCTTTTTATGAACATCTTCAAAGTTAAGTTATCTTTCTAAAAGTCGAGTTAAGTTTTCAAGCTTATTCAAAAAACATACGAGGTTCCACGAGACATTTGTATGCGATACGAATGTGATTATGAGATTATGAGAATAAGAGTACCAATGAGCCAAGATTGGCTAAGTTCTTGTTATGGCCTATTATGTGCATTCAAAGTTCATATCATACATGGCATATTATGCATGGACTTCGAGATATAATCGGAGGTAAGGGGCCTATTTTCCCGAAAGATTATATATATTATACAGATGGCCAGAGGTTGGCAATATGATACCTGTTAGCTACCGGGAGAGACCGTCATTGCTAGCATTTGGTTGGGTATGTCTTGCATTTGCATCAATATATATGTATTCACGACATACGATTACACGAGCATACCATGCATATTTGATTACTATGAGGTCGGATGTCGGCCATGGAGGCTATCAAAGTTTCAGCGTCAGGTGGTATCTCTATTACCCTTTTTACATTAGCTATGTATGATTCTACTTTCTGCCTTACATATTAGTACATTTTTATTCGTACTGATGTCCCGTTTCCTGGGGACACTACATTTTTGTTTCGTGCGTGCAGGTCCAGGTAGGGACGTTGATCGACCCCTCCGCTAGGATTTCGGGGTTCAGCTGTGAGTTGGTAAGCTCCACCTCTTCCTGGAGCTTTCGTAGGATGGCTACTTTTGTTGTACAGTTTGGGTATAGTCGGGGCCTTATCCCGACAGTGCTTATGACACTCTTAGAGGCTATTGTGGACACAATATTCTGGGTTTCTATTTGCAGCTTTCAGTCTCCAGCCCATAGGCTTGACATGTATATATATGTGTGTAGGCATGTATGTCTTCAGTCGCGATCTCGTCGGCCAGCTAGTAGTTTATTATTTTGGCTTGTCTACCTTTGTTTATATGGCTTATTTTTATTCAGGTCATGACCTTAACGGTCCAGGCTTAGTATTTCAGATATTGTGCCGCCCGATCTATTGGGCCCCAAGTTAGTTAGCTAGTATGTTTAGTGGCTAACTCGATCGAATACAGTATCGAGTGCTAGTCGTGCCTCCCCTAGTTTGGGGCGTGACAGAGAATTCTTACAAATGCTACAACTCCCTGGGCTAAATTAATCATCACCTTTTATGGAACTAGTGTTGCAAAAAATAAAAGCTCCTTCGTCAGGAAAAGTATTCAAAGGAGATGGGAATTATGCTCAAAGGGTATCACTTGGTCTCGCCATTACCATTCCAATGTGAACATATGAGAAACTAACTGGATACCTAATATAGGAAACCTTAGAAAGGCAGTAACTAGTCCTCTATCTATTAGAGACCACTCAATAAAAATAAGGGACATTTTCAATGGGAAAATATGGAACTTTAATGAACTTTCGTTCAACATCCCTAGTGATATAAAAGAAAATATCACTAAGACAAGAATTTGACTTAAAGGTCCTACCAATGATATTCCAATATGGTCGTTAAATACAAAAGTCTTTTTCACAACCAAGTCCTGTTACACTCTTATAGAACCTCCTCCAGACAATCAATTAGAATTCAAATGGATTTCGAACCTAAATTGCCCTAATAAAATCAAATTCTTTATATGGCAGTGTCTCCATAATTGGATACCATGCAGAAAATATCTTTCACAAATTGGTCTAAACATTGATCCCATCTGCCTTATATGTAAATGCCAAGAAGAGGAATCCATAATCCACATTTTCCTAAATGTAAAGCCGTCAAACATTTCTGGGATAGTTTTGGGTGGAAAAATTATTACAAAGAATAGAAAAGCACTGGCTCCTGCAATTAAAGGACTTTGATTATCCTCTAAATAACAATTATATTAATTGGAATTCCTTATTACCATTTGCCATCTAGCACATCTGGCTTAATAGAAATAACAACAATCAAAATAATTTTGACAATTCTATTAATGATATTCAAATTACCCAAAGAGCTATTGAATTCAAGCTACTCACGGATAAGAGCCTCAACTCTCCTTTAAAATTTCCATAAACGTTAAGTGGTACAAACCACCAAGAGGTTGGTTTAAACTTAACATAGATGCTAGTTTCAACAACCATAACCAAAAAAGTGGTCTTGGGGGTGTATTCAGAAATGCCAATGGGAAATGGGTGGTTGGATTTGCAAAATCTACCCATGCTAACGGCTCACTAGAAGCAGAAATGAAGGCACTGATAGAGGGGCTCAAAACAACACAAAAATGGGGAATGCTCCCTCTTGTAATAGAGACAGACTCCACAGAGGTAATCCACTCTATACAACAAGATAATACTTTATATGATAACATTGTTAATGAATGTAGGTGGTTCATGCACCAGCAGAAGATAACCCTCCAGCACATATTCAGGCAAGGGAATAGGATAGCTCATCATCTGGCAAAGAAGACGAAGGCAAAGGGAAAACAACATTTTGTATTACCACCCGCTTATGTGAACTCTATTGTGAAAAGTGAAAAAAAAAAGAACTCTATATTTTTGTTAAGTCTTTATCTTATGATGCTTGCAATATACTAGCAAGCTTAGGCAATCAATGTGTCTTTAGCGACACAAATTATAAAGATTATGTACGAAACATTAAGTAGTTATTAATATAATATTTCCTGTTTGCTCCAAAAATAACATCCCTGATCCCCTTCCCAGTGAAAGTTTAGAAGAGAAGTTTTCATTGGCATTTCCGAGGAGAAAAAAGAAAGAAATATTTTAACTGGGCCTAACAATTTCTGCTAAGGAATAGAGTTGCCGTCACTGACTACCCTTTTTTCGGTAAAAAAAGGATTTCAATGAGCCTTAGACAAAAGGTGTCCAACTTAGCAAATTTAAAGGACAATTATTGTCAAGGGTAATATATAAAGGACTAACTTAAACCTGGCCTTATACAAAAGGGACCATTTCGGTCTTTTCCTCATTTCTTTTTTATATATCAGAGACACTGAGACCACTACTACGACAAATAATTGGACCTATAAACAGAGAGCGTAACCAGTGAAATGGTAAGTTAAGGCAAGAGGTATAAAGTATAATGGAGTATATATAATTGAAAAGCGGCTAATATATTTCGGTAGACTTAATTTTTCTTCTTAAACGTATCAAGCTCAATGAAAAAAAAATTCAAGTTAATCGCTTTTATTTATATAAAAAGGTAAATTTAAGAAATGTTATAAGCTTTTGAAAGAAAAGGCTGAAATTGTGGAAATTTTCTCCTTGTAGTTTTTAGAGCCGTCAATATGGGCTTGGCCCGTTGGGATAGCCCATTCGTGATTTAATAGGGCTGGGCTAGATTTTTTGGAGCCTATTTATAAACGAGACTTTTAAGCCCGGTCGAGTAAGCACGTGGCCCTTGAGGTTTGACTGAGGCTGGGTCGGGCCGGGCCGTGGGCCTAAGAAAAATATGTATTTAAAATATATAAAATATAAAACTTATACGACACAAAAAATAACAAGAAGAGTATCCCAAGCTTAAAGTTATTAAGCTCATCATATTAAATGATCAAAGTCTTAAAACGTTAATTAACTTTAAAATTTTAATTATTTTTAATATTTAACTAATTAATATTGCATACGAATTATAGATGTAGATGAAAGTGAAGATGTTAAGACAACCTTCTCACAAGTGCATTCAAATGTGCTTGATGAAGATGATGTGTTGGATATCCCACAAGCGTCATTGACGTTCTCTTGAATAGTTTGTTTTGAGTTTTAACTTTTAGTGAATGAAATATTATTTTGTCTTTTACTTTTAAGTGTTTATTGTGATAATATTGGAACAGTATAAAAAGTAATTAAGTTTTGTGATATTTTTCCAATAAGATTTTTTTTGCTTTTTAATATTATCTTTTTTTAAGTTAGAACTTAAAGAAAAAATATATAATTATATTTTAAAATAATGATGGGCCAACACATAGGGCCTGCAGTCCATATAGGGTTGGGTGGGTTGACCATTATAAGGCCCATCAAAATGGTGGGCTAGCCTAGCCCAGCCCGTCAATTACTAAAGCCTGTGTGCGCTGCCCGGCCCCGCCCATATTAACAGCTCTAGTAGTTTTATTCATAGTACTCTCCTACTTATATACAAGTCTATAATGTAGATACAAAAGAATGTAAATAAATATTCCTATACACTTGTACTATTTCTATTGGCTGATTGTGTAACTAAGTAACAAAAATTATTCTTTACAATGTATGTGCATGTGCTATTCACGTGTGGAAACTTCTAGTTCTCTTTCCTCATCTGAAATGAGAGCTATAAAATGAATGACTAGGATTTAGCCCTCTCTTCTCAAATCAACGTGCCAGATATGATCTTAAGAAAGTTGCATCAATGTTCATGGTAAACAAATCGGCGACCTGACAATTCGATGGAACAAAAGAAAGAGAGATCAAACCAGAGAGAAATTGTTGACAAACAAAATGGCAATCTAGTTCCGCATATTTGGTGAGTTCATGGAAGATTGGTTTGCAAGATATTTGAATCTCCGTCTGGCTATTAAAATGAATAGGCACTGGTAAGGTAGGTTGGACAGTAAGATCTCCCAAAAGACGAACGAACCAAGTTATTTTTTCCGTTACTCGACGCATTGAGCGATATTCAGCTTCGGCAGAGGAAAAAGAAAGGGAAGCCTGCTTCTTGGATTTCCAGGAAATAGGCGCACCTCCATGAGTAATGAAGAACCCACTCACTGATCATTATCGCGACAGGCCGCTCAATCAACATCGGAAAAGGCCAGTAAATCAAAGGAAGGGTGTGAAGATAAAAGAATTATTTGTGAGAGATTTTTGCGGAGATATGTTAACACACGTTGGGCAACAGAAAAATGAGAAAGACAAGCCTTTGCATGTACTGGATCAGAGACAAAACAACAAATGAGAGGTTCGGTTTGGTGTTCGTCAAATAGTTAAGCTCGCCAACTAGATGGCGATAAAGGCTTGGGTCGTCCAATTGTGGCCCCAAATCTGCTTGAAGCTTAGTGGAAGGGTTAAGAGGTGAAGAAATCCGTCCTCCTGAACAATCGAACTCTTATAGCAATTCTAAGGTAAATTTGTGTTGGCTGATAATGAACCCCTGGTTTTTTTTTGAGAATTTTCATGCCTAGGAAATAATGAATATCTCCTAAATGTTTGACTTTATATTCTAAATTAAGAAAAATAGTAATTTGTTCAATATCTGTTGCATCATCCCCTGTGAGTAGGATACCGTCTACATAAAATGCTAGGATAGAAACAAGAGCTCAATTTTGTTTGTAGAAAAGGGAATAATCATTGAGTGAATTAGAAAAAACTTTAAAACTCAAAGCTCCTGCAAGTCTGGCATACCACTGTATGGATGCCTGTGTTAACCCATAAAGAGACTTCTTCAAGAGACATACTTGATTTGGTTTAGGTGGAATAACACCTGCATGCAATTTCATATAGACCTCTTCCTGCAATTATCCATGGAGAAATGCATTATTCACAACAAGTTGTGACATCCTCCAACCTTGCTTTACAACCACAGTAAAAAGATACCTTATGGTAGTCATTGTGACCACTTATGAAAAGGTTTCAATATAGTCAATCCCTTCTCTTTGAATGCCCCCCGACTACTAACCTAGCTTTTAATCTTTCCACAGTCCCATCTGAGTGATGTTTTACCTTGTACACCTATTTACAAGGTAAAGCTTTCTTCCCTTGAGGCAAATCTACCACATCCCAAGTGTGGTTTAATTGTAATGCTGCAATATATGCTTCCATAGATGCTTTCCGTCCTGGGTGCGTGGAAGCTTGTGCATAGTTGTTAGGTTCAGATATAGTAGATAGTGGTTAAAAAAGTTATTGATTGATACCAGAAAGAGATCCACACGAGAAAACATTAGGTGTAGCAGGCTGAGTGAAACAAGAACCAGTGAGATCAAAGAGAATATTGCACACATAGTCTTTCAAATAAGTAGGTTTTTGAGAAACTCTGTCAGACTTCCTGATAGGTGGTGGAGGTGTCAGAATCACATTTCTGGATAATGTGTGAACAGATGAGTAGGAAGGAGAGTAAGACTCGCATGGGATTGGTGTAAGTTCAGTTGCAGGATAGGGTGAAGTGTGGAACTCTGAGTGAAGCAGGACTAGAACCAGATGTCCTAATAGGTGTTGAAGGAGTGTCTAAAATAGGTGAATATGGTGAGGAAACAAGTTGCAGATCATGTAGAGGAGGTTCAGTATTGGGGACTAGTGTTGGTTGATTTCCCAGTGCACACGCAAGTGTACGTGGTCGACAAGTAATATAGGA
>ML404063.1:0-46346 GCA_005239525.1 Nicotiana knightiana | reverse complement strand
GGAAATTTATATAGTTTAGAGGGGGTGAGTTCCTGGTCGTTCGATCTATTTCGATCAATGGCCAGGATTTAATCGACTAGACCAAAACGGTGTCGTTTGGTTAGGCTGGGGCAGGCCGGGTAAGGGATTTGGGCTAGGTTGGACTGCGTAGTTTTAAGGGATTGAGTTTGGGCCTGGGTCTTTCTTGGCCCAGGTCCGATTTTGTTTTCTTAGTTAGTTAACTTAATTATTCTAATTAAATTAAACTCTAACTTAATAAAAAATGTAGCAATTAATTTCAAACCTTATTTTTCATATATTTACATATTAATTAAGAATAGAACAACTAATTATATATTCTTAATTAAATCTATGATTTATCAAATAAAATGATTAATTTTTATAGTAATTAGTTATTAAAAACTACATTACGTTAAATACTTGTCATTTGTCTATTATTTAATTAATTATAAATAATAACTCCATAATGCAAAATTTTCAACGATTTTGAAAGATGAATTATGGATATGCAAACAATGCAAATAATTCTGAAAAATCCACCAATATTCATAAAATCAATTGATTTATTGGGATTTTTATAGGACCATACAGCGAGTAAAAATCACATGCTCACAACAGGGAAGCTTGCCAAGTGGAAAATATTGTTGAGTGTAATTCGATATCATCTATGTAACTCAAAAGGCAGTCAAGGGACAAGCATTGGCAGATCATCTAACCGAAAATCCTGTATGAGGAGAATACGAACCACTAAAAACGTATTTTCCTGACGAAGAGGTAACATTCGTAGGAGAAGACATTGCTCAAGCCTACAATGGGAGGACATTGTTTTTCGACGGAGCTGCAAATTTCAAAGGAGTCGATATCGGAGTCGTCCTGGTATCAAAAACTGGTCAGCACTACCTGGTGTCTGCAAAACTCAAGTTTCCATGCACCAACAATATGGCGGAGTATGAAGCCTGCATATTAGGGCTCAATTTGGTTGTCGACATGAATGTTCAAGAATTACTGGTGATTGGTGACTCAGACCTGCTGGTGCGCCAGGGTCAAGGAGAATGGGCTACAAAGAATACGAAGATACTACCATATTTGCATCACATACAAGAGATGATGAGGAGGTTCATAAAGATAGAGTTCTGGCATGTACCCAGAATCCAAAATGAATTTGCAGATGCATTGGCCACTATGTCCTCCTTGATACAACATCCGGACAAGAATTTCATCGATCCCATTCCGGTGAGAATCCATAATCAACCAGCTTATGTGCTCACGTCAAAGAAGAAATGGATGGAAATTCGTGGTTCCACGATATTAGGGAATATTTGGCAAAAGGAGAATATCAAGAGCATGCAAGCCACACTCAGAAACGCACACTTCGGAGGTTGTCCAACCATTTCTTCCAAAGAAGAGGAATTCTATATAGAAGGACTCCTGATCTAGGTCTATTAAGGTGTGTTGATGCCAAAGAGGCTTCTAAATTTCTTGAGGAATACATGTCGGAACCTGCGGCTCACATATGAATGGTTTCGTTCTAGCCAAGAAGATACTCAGAGCCGGATATTTTTGGATGACTATGGAAACAGATTGCATCAGGTATGTCCAGAAATGTCATCAGTGCCAAATACATGCAGATATGATACGGGTGCCACAAAACAATCTCAATGCAACAAGTGCACCTTGGCCTTTTGTCGCCTGGGTAATGGATGTCATCGGTCCAATCGAACCCGCTACTACGAATGGGCACAGGTTCATTTTAGTGGCCATTGATCATTTCACCAAATGGGTTGAAGCTGCTTCTTACAAGGCTGTAACCAAGAAAGTCGTTGCAGACTTTGTCAGTGATCGTATTGTTTGATTCGGGGTTCTAGAGTTCATCATCACTCACAATGCCGCTAATCTCAATAGTGATATGATGAAATCCATTTGTGAAACTTTCAGAATCAAGCACAAGAATTTCACGGCATACAGGCCTCAAATGAATGGAGGCGTGGAGGCCGCCAACAAAAACATCAAGAAGATACTAAGAAAAATGGTAGAGAATCACAATGAATGGCACGAGAATTTACCATTTGTCTTATTAGGATATCGTACCACAGTCCGCACATCAACCGGAGCAACTCCTTACCTATTATTTTATGGCACTGAAGTCGTCATCCCCACCGAGGTAGAAATTCCTTCCTTGAGAATTATACAAGCAGCCGAACTCAATGATGTAGAATGGATAAGGACCCGCTATGAGAAATTAGCTCTCGTAGATGGAAAAAGAATGAATGAAGTGAGGCATGGTCAGCTTTATTAAAACACGATGTCCAGAGCTTTCAATAAAAGGGTCAAACCTAGACAGTTTACACCGGGGCAGCTGGTGTTGAAACAGATCTTTCCACATCAAGATGAAGCCAAAAGGAAATTCTCACCCAACTAGAAAGGTCCTTACATGGTTCACAGGGTACTGACAGGAGGAGCACTCATACTCGCAGAAATGGACGGAGAGATTTGGCCAAAGCCTATTAATTCAGATGCAGTCAAAAGATACTATGTGTAAATCTATTTGCATTTCTTCATATGATGTAATTGAACTACCCTTGATCTGATTCTCATTTAAGAGGGGGTACGTAAGCATCCCTGTGGGTTCGGTCACAATTCAATACAATTTTCCATTTTTCCCCATAATCAGAAATTGTGACGAAGCAAGTTCAGCCAACGGAATTGCATGCAGAGTAGCCAGAAGATCATTCAGAAACTGGGGCAGAATTTTGAGGAGGACCCTCAAAATACTATGACAAGGTAGTCGCAATGTCTCTGATAACGTTAGAGTCACTAGTTCATCTAATTGATTTCTTAATCTGCATATTACTATGTTTTGAAAACCATACACGCATACTTTTGAAAAAAAATATTTTTAGCCAAATGCTACCCATGGTAACTCGAACGGAACCCTCGGTCAGAGCGGAGCAAAGCAAGCAGAGAACATCAACTCATGGCCTGGGAATTCCTTACCGCACAACTCAAGGCCCGGGACATCATGGCCTAAGGACGTCATCCTCACCCTGCAAAGACAATCTTCATGGTCCAAAGGGTATTTGCATCATGTTTAAATTTACTAAAATCTATATGTACATATTGTGTTTTGAGTTTGCAGGCGATCCGGAAGCAACCGTTATCCCAACGGGAGCAATCTATGCTCCAGTTCTCACCCAATGCCCATATCCTCCAATTATTTCAAACGTAATCGATCATCATCCGCTACCCGGTCTCACCTACCCATAACCATTTTCAAATACCGATTGATCACACCCGAAATATTCTCTCCACTCTTACAATAACTTCACCTGTTCATTCCACCGTTGAATCCAGAACTACACACGGTCTGATTCCTGTAAGACCAGGGATGTGTAGGCAGCCAGAAGCCATAGTGCGTCCTATATCTTTCAAATCACCCCATTCGATCAAAATCGGTCATCATTTCTTTACCCAACAACTCTTCCATCCTTCGCGGGTAAAGAGGGGCAGTTGTTGATACTCAGTTTTTCCCTCATGTATTTTATATATATATATATATATATATATATATATATATACACTTTCAAAATAGTGTATATGCATCATCATTTGACTCATAAACACATGTAAGTATTTTTTCCTAATTTTTCTATAATTTTAAAGATATTTAAATCAATTTATTCCCATATTTTGTTAGATAAACAATCATTAAATGCATCGCAAATTATCTTATGATGATTTTATCATCTAAATTCATCATTTATATCCATACAGGTTTTAAATATTTTTGGTGCATGTAATATAATTACATTTGCATTTTAAAGGCTAAAATTACATATTTTGCAATAATAGCCCTTATATACTTATAATTAATTTATTTATATAAAAAATATCTTTTTATTTTTCTATAGTATTAAATAATTGTTATTAACCGTTTTATGCACAAATAATTTTTTTACTATTTTATTTATCATTTTTATGAATTATTTTATTAATTAAAAATAGGTATTTAACTAATATCCCTAAATTCTTCCTATTTTAGGACCTAGGCTACCCAAACCAGTCCAAGTTACCCAGCCCAGCACCTAAAACGCGTAACCCAATAACCCCAACCCAAAATCAATGATCCAATTACCCTAACCCGGTCGCGACCCATTCAACTGACCCGCCCCACTCCCATTTTAAATCTTGGTCGTTGACCTCCTAAGATGAACGGCCCCCTATTAACCTACCCTTTTAATATTATCCCCTAACCCTAATTCCCCGCATTCCCTCTCACTCGCCGTCATTGAATCCTCTCAACTCACCTCTCACCCTTATAAACCCTAAACCGTTGTCACCCCCACCGATTCTCACTGGATATGAAATCCCTTGAGTATTTACTTGCCTTATTGGTTCCATCTAACTACTGGCTACTCAATTATGGTATAATTTAGTAGCTTGCCTGACATGGCAAGCTAATCTCTCCATTTTCGGACCAAATCCGGTTCGAACCCTCCCCTTTTTCTTATCTGTGTTTGTCTTCTCTCTCTCTCTCTATGTACGAATCTCTGAGATTTTTCCCTGTTCTCATTTACCCTAAAAATTAGGGTTTAGATCTTTTACATATCTGTTTATAATTTTTATCACTTTTTGTTTAAAAACCTTTTTTTATGTTCTCGTATGTCTGTTTTTGTGATTTTCGTTAACAACCTTGCATAATTTATTTTTTGCCCTAATTTCCCCAGACTCATTAAATGACTCAGTTATAATTGTAAGAATTCTGTATGACTCGTATCTGGCTAAGATCTGTTTTGGTTGATTATCTTGACCTTCCGTATATTTTGCCTTCTATTTTTTGTGATGTTATTTGCCTAAATTATTGTCCCTAAATTAGGGCTCAAGACCGTTAAAGGTTCTTGTATTTTTTATTTCTTCCTCAGTATCTGTCTATGTGCATTCCGACTAACTTTATTTTAGGGTTTCGATTATTATTCTGTTTTTCATTTACTGATTATGTGGTTACTTGCTTTAGTTAGACCTATTCGATTATTGACTTGCCTTAATAGTATTTCGAACTTTTTCTTAAACAATGTGATTAATTCTTTCAATATTTGCATGCCCTAGTTTAAGGCTATTTAAACCCTTTCCCTTTCTTCCCTAGAGAGACTCAATCATTAACCTCACTAGTCTTAAATTATATTTGTTATTATTCTTATTCTACATTATGGTCTTGGCCGGCTGAAAGCCAAGGCCATTAAGTTCTGGGCTTTTCTTCTCATTATTGATTCAGAACACTGTGGTTTTTTGTTCTTTTCTTGCACTTCACGTTTAACCGGTGAGTTTTGTACCCTTGTTGTTTCATTCTTATGTACCTGTGGCTTTTGTCTATGGTCCAGTGTGCTTAAGTTTATTTTTTAATCATGATTCTGTCAATTTTATGTCTATTTGAGTCTCTTTTGTTCTCTAATTAATGGTGTTAGTTCTACGACTGTCTATGTTGTTTTTGAATAATATGGATCCTCTTAAGTGTTTTAGCTTAGTGCCTTCTAAGTTGCTTCATGTATGCAGCTTTGTCAGTTCTGCACTTGCCTTGAGTTTCAATAATCTCTTAGGGTAACACTAGAATACCAATAAGTTCACATGTTCTGAATCTTTACAAAGTTTTTTCTTGATGTGTTTGACCAGCACGAAACCCTTTTTCTGTCATCCATGTGCCTTGATAACCTCTCTTTTAGCATGTCTTTAGTTCGTGTGATTCCATACTCCTTCAAATAATTATTTGACTTTAGGGTAGTTATCAAGTTTTTGTTCCCCTACCATGTCTAATGTTTTTTGTTTCCTAATATGAATCAACGTAACTTGTCCTTAATACTAGAATGTACACTTAGTCTAATTAGACCTTTGAGACTTTAACTTGTTAAGTATCATGCATTTTGTTCATAACAAACTGTGTAAACTTTGCCAATTTGTTTTCCTAAGTCTTTTAATGTAATTCTATCTATGTGTTTAAGTCTTGCTGTCCTTTTTGATCAACCACTCTGTGTTCTGAACTCAGCTATGTTTGCTTCCCAAAATCAAGTATGTCTTTTCAAATTCTGTCCCTTAGCCATTTCCTCCCTCTTATGTGCTGCCTATGCCACCCTGGATCCCCATCCTTAGGCCATTTAGGTTCTGTCCTTGGCCTCCCTAGTGTGAGCACTGCTCGGGGTCCATATGAGACCCTTATGAACTCTGACATATTGGGGTTTGGTTTCTAATCTCTCTGGAACTGTTTCTGATCATTTTTTCTAGTGTGAGCACTTCCCTGGGTTCTTGAAGCCCCTTGGGAACTACACACAAGAGATTTGGATTCTATGTGCTATGGGTGAATCATTTACCACTAGTTATTATGTATCCATGAATATGAGCCTTAGAGCTATTATGGGTTGAAGGCCTGGGTTGTCCAGGTGTATTTGGGCTTGTTGTAGGCTCTCTATAGTTTTACTTATCTTTTGTAATTCAGTTATTAACCTGGTCTATAATTTTTTTTGTAGTAACAACTCTGGGGTATTAGTAAAATGGGAAAGGGTTCTTATTTTGTTTACATTCGTACTCACTGAGTAGAAATTCTTCCTATAGGATATTGTGTTGTTGAAATTATATTCTAGAAATCCAGCCTATGGGATTGTATTGTGCTGTTGAAATTGTATGCTCGAAACCCTGCCTATATGTTTTATGTGTTGTGTTACCAAAATTGTATGGTAGAAATCCTGCCTATAGGATTATACTGTGTTACCAAAATTGTGTGCTAGAAATCCTGCCTATAGGTTTTATGCACTGTGTAGTTGAAATTGTGTGCTAAAATCTGTCTAAATGTTTAAGTCTGCCACGCATAATAGAGAACCTGTCTATAGGGATTTCATTTTGGCTCAAACAAATTCGGTGAATCTCTTTAATACCATACTTCACACGATTAGAAATCATGCATATAGGAAATGCAATAATCTGGTTTAAATTACAGCATACTCACATCTATTTGCCTAGAAATCATGTTCATAGGCCTTAATCAATTGTCACAATCTCCTAGTTAATATGCATTTCTTTAGTCATTAATAAACAGTCTCAATTACTAAACGTAGAACTCACGCTCGTAGGGGTAACTATCATTTGTGCCAAATGCTAAAACTGGAATATGCCTAATGCCTTGTTAATTACCACTAGAAAGCATGCCTATAGGAGTAAGTAATAATTCTGAGCTTTTCTGTTGTCAACTGTCGATTAAATCACTTAGATAACCTGCCTATAGGTTCAAAACGCTTTAATTGAAATCGGTAGGCAATTACAGAATCACTTAGGAATTATTGTCAGCATGTTTACATTACAGAATTACCTAGAGATACTTTGCATAAACTTTTGGCATGTTTAAAATCCATAATCATGTAGAAATCATGTCTATAGGGTCCAATGTCCTTAACTGTCAAAACTGTCAATACGCCAACATGTTTTGCGTGAATTTGTTGCCTTAAGTGTGGGGATTAAATTGAGCCTTTATCTGTTTTGTATGAAAAGTCCGATATGTTTTGCATGTCGCTTAGTTTTACAATTTTGAGCAACCTAAGTTGAGTTTAGAACCATCCAAAAATAGAGGTCTCAATGCCTCCAAGACCATAGGTAAGGGATGGGCAGTGCACGCATAGGACACGAGTTAGAATTTATTAGAGCGCTTTTAGGTAAAAACTTAAAGATAGTAAATCGGGTAGCAGGAGATGANCCCCCTCCCCCGTCTAGGAGAAGTTACGAAGTATTATTTATGTTGCACGGGGTGATCCTATAGGCTAAAAAACTTAGGACCCCCATCACTATTAAATAATTCCTTTGCTTTCTTTATTAGACTAATTCGCATAAGTTAAGTTCGGTCGGAACCCACTGTTGTGGACCTCGAGGGGTTTCTAACACCTTCCCCTCAAGGTAATTTGAGCCTTTACCCGATCTCTGGTGATGCAAAGTGGTATAATTTGAGTTATTTGCTATAGGTGCCCTAGCGCACCTTAATCCGTTAGGTGGCGACTCTCCAACAACCAATTCATTTTCCCTTCTCTCAAAAGGAGTTGTCAAATGTCTAAACCCGATTTCGCGAGAAAAAGGGGGTGCGACAATAATCACACTTAAAACTGTATGGGTTCCTGGCATAGTTGCCCATCATCAAACACGTGTACATAATATTGTGCATGTGACCACTGCTGACGTGTCAAACTCCGGAGGGGCGGGTCCTACCCATGAACTAATCATAATGACTGTACAATGTGACTACGGCTAAGGCAATAGCTCAACATGGCGTAAATAGATCTATCATGACTCAATAATGGAACAAGTAGACTAGGCATGATTTCTAGCATGAACAATATCTTAGGTAGTCATGTAAATGGAGAAAACATGATATCAAAAAATCATGATAGCAAAATAAGGCATATAATAGCCTAAAAACTACACAGATCATAAATACCTCGGTGCACGCACCCATGCCCGTCACCTAGCTCGTGCGGAACCCCTAACCCATCTCATATATCATTGTTCTTTGGGATATTTAAACCTCAAATCCAAGTTTAGGTATGTTACTTGCCTCTAGCATGCTAGATAAAATACTATCAAGCCAATTGATACTCTAGAAACTCCATCCCGCACAATCAATCTACGAACGACTCGAAACTAGCCAAAATAAACTCAAAAATATCAAATAATACTATAGGAAACAAACTCAAGCGATAAAAGTCGAATCTTTAGCCAAATACTCAAAGTCAAACAAAAGTCAAATTTGGGCCCGCATCTTGGAACCAAACAAAACTCACAAATTTCGACAACCCATTTGAATACGAGTCCAACCATAATAATTTCACTCAAATCCACCTCCATATCGATATTCAAAACTTAATAATTCATTTTAGGAAAGTTTAGACAAAACACCCAATTTCTCTTTCAAATTCATAATTAAAATGTCAAAATAAAAGATAAATTCTTGAAATGTAATCAAAACCGAGTAAAAATATTTACCCCAATCCATGTAGGCAAAAGCGCTTTTAAAATCGCCTAATTTGAGCTCCATAACTCAAAATATGAAAAAATGACCAAAAACTTTGTAATAGAGTACTTATAGATCTGCTCCAGATATACACTTTGCGAACCCGGAAGAATGATCGTGTTCGCTTTGGATAAAAAATGCACTGCCACAAAATGCCTTATGCATTCGCGACACTCCACACGGGAACATGATGTCCACGGGCGCCACACTATGCGAACCCGACCTCAAAAACGCGAACGCGAATCAAGTTCCACCAGTCTCCGCAAACGCGCCTTAATACTCATAAATGTGAAGAGATAAAACAACCCAGAAATCAGCAACACAAAATCCACCCGAAATGGTCTGTACATTCCAACAAGTCCCAAAATACAACACGAACCTAATTGAGGCCTCAAATCACCTACAGTAACATCATAACCATAAATCGCACCTCAAATCAAACTTAATGAACTTTGAAACTTTTAATTTCCTAAACTCGTGTCGAACCATACCAAATCAACTCGGAATGATCTCAAATTTTGCAAGCAAGTTCCAAATGACATAAGGAACCTATTCCAATGACTGAAACAATAATACGAACCTGATATCATCAGGGTCAACTCCTGGTCAAACCTCTGAACCTTCCAAACCTTTGAATCGCCAATTATGGCCAAAATCTTCTAGAAGCCTCCAAATGCAAATCCGGGCATATGTCCAAGTCTAAAATCACAACCGGACCTAAAGGAAACATCAATTCTCCGATCCGAGGTTATATACATAAACGTCAAACTTGGTCAAATCTTCCAACTTAAAGCTTCCTATTTAAGAATCATTCTTACAAATCAATTCCGAACAACTTGAAGACCAAAATCGACAATGCACGTAGGTCGCAATACACCATGTGAGGCTAATCATGACCTCAAAACACTAAACTGGATATAAATACTAAAAAAGATCAATCGGATCATTATAGGTCTTTCTCGAGCCAGTTGTCACCGGAATTCCATTGATATTGTGTGCACAAGATTATGGGGACACATGGACTTTGTGTCGATTTTGATAAGAAGTTAGAACATTCTATACTAATGTAGAATAATTCATATAATATTAGTAAGCATTCATATAAATGCAACTTAACGTATATTACTTTTAGTATTGGACTTGTTTAGTTTAGATAGGTTGCATCATTACCATATGCCTTATATATGCAAACTATTATATGCCTTGATTGCGATTAGCTTATTATGGTACCTCTGTGCATTTTATCTATTGTTGTTACGTATATGAATTGCATAGGTTATGTAAGGTGAATATCTTTGATGAAACCTTGCCACTGCTTCGTTGAGGTTAGTTTTGATTGAGTATTAGGATCGGTTTATTGATACTACACTTTCGCACCGTGTATGCAAATTTTAGAGTTTAGCAATTGTGATGTTCGAGAGCGAGCATTGAAGACATCAACGGTCTAGTTATTAGCTGCATTTTGTTCATGGAAGCATAGAATCTTGTATTTCCATTTATTTCTATTCAAACAGATAATATAGTTTCTCATATCAATGTTATATTTCTACTTCATAGTTGTTCATGACTTTGAAACCGGCTCTTGGGTAGTTGTAGTGAATTTTCATTTTTTTATCTTTACTTATATGATGATCCTTAGTTTTGATTATAATTATTATTGGTTCGTTTTGTTTACCTTGAAAATGGTAATTACAATTATACTTGATTATGTGGTTCTAAAAATAAGTGATCAATTTTAACACTGATTGCTTAGGCAATAGATGCTTATGAAGTGAGAAAAACGAAATAAGAGCGAAAGGAACAAAATTATGCAAACCGGGTCACGGGGAGACCAGCCTCGAGGGTGGTCAGAAAGGCCTCGGGGTCGAGCTTCAGAAGCTTGACTAGGGGCTATCGATAACATTATAACAGCATTGAAGGCCTTAAGAATGGCCTATTTATGATCAATAACAAGTAATAAATGGAGAATATTTCAAGAACACAATAAATGAGAAACAACAAACTAATGAAGCAATTGTATAATTAGAGAGCAGGGGATGTTCTTGTTCTTGTATTGAATATCATATATGTTACAAAATGACAAGGGTCCCCTTTATATATGAGAGGAAATCCCAACATAGTACATGTGTAATTAATACAAAGAGACATGGTTGGTACAACTATTTAATGTCACGGTACGGGCTTGTACTATTTTATGTACTTTGTCAGCTTTAAACACGTGCCCATTAGGAATTTCCCGCCTTCCCATGTTGGCCATCGATATGTATTGCCTCAAGGTCGAGGACCTTCGATATTCCCCTAGATACCAAAACTCGGGCCATCTAGCCTTCATTCTTATCGAAATGTCCGTGCAATCGGGCTCTCCGATTTTAGCCTTATACAGATAGTCCCCACGTTTCTTGGAATGAAGAGATAAGAAATGGTTTTGACCTTTTGCCTCTTCAACACTCCTACTATGACGTCAGTCCCTTTAGAGAATTAAATAATGTGACACAAAAAGCTGCAGAGGTCGCTGTCAACACAATTCTCGAAAAGCCCATAAACCATCACAGGTTCGACTTTCCCGCTTCAAGCATGCCCAAAGGGCCCCTATAAATACTACAATCACTTGACTTTTCATAGTTTTGCATCTTCTTCCTCAAAGCTTCAAATTTCAACTAAGTGTTCTCCCTTCTTATCCTCTGCCTGTGCACGTTCTTCTCGTCTTCTCACTTCAAAACCCTATAGTTATCATGGAAAAAACTTCCAAAACGGTTCCACAAAAGGAGGGGATTGCTTATACATTACACCCATCTAAGGGCAAGTCAAAAACCCCTCCTACAATCGAGCAATGCATCCCTGGCCCTTTCGACACCATTTCTGACTTTACAATAGAAAAATCCCCCTTCTACACCGGGCCGATCTGAGCTCATGTCCCGATACATAAGTGTAGTATCGGATATTGAGAGGGTGAAACTTGACTGCCACTGGGGGGAGGCAGCCCGAGTAAAGTTCCCTACGGCTGACAAAAGCATAGTCACGCACAAGGCTCGCTTTCTCAGTGTATACACATAACCCTTCACCTTAGGCCCCATCAATTCTTCTTCTCTACCAGTTAACCTGGTGATTCTTGATTTTTGCCATCAATACCGAGTGACACTCGGTCAGATCAATCCTTATTTTTGGAGGATTGTATATATGTTTCGTCATATTACCAACATGGTCGAGGAATGACCTTCACTCTCGACCATTTGATCAGATTATATAGCCATTGACTCTTCTGTGGGGGCCTTATTAAATTACATTATCGATCCACCAAGGCGTTTCTCGCCTGCATCAACAAGGATAGAGATTGGGGATGGATGAGCCGATTCGTCATAATCAGAACCTCAGACATCGTCCCTATTGGTAGAATGCCATTCCCGGAGGAGTGGAATATGAAACGTAAGTACCCCTGAATTGAGCATGCTTTTGCTGTCTCTTTCTCTTTCGACTGATTTTCTTTTAATTATGCAGCCACTATTTGGTTTCCCGGCGTGGTTCAGGACCTTCCGGGGTGGATAAAAGGTATAGACTCCGCTTTCCCATACAGCAAATGCGTATGGCGTGAGCTGGCCAAAACACAATGGCAGGCCAAGAACCATGGTACGCTCTTGTTACTATTGCTTTTACATTCTTCGTAAGAACTTTTGATGATGATATTTTTTGACATAATATGTTTGTGCAGGCCTTGGTGAAGGCGTGTTGATGAGGTCGCCCCCACCTGGCAAGGAAGAGGCCCCGAAGGCCACCAAAGATAAGAAAAGGAAGAAAGAGGCCTCGAGGGGGTCCCCAAAATCAAAAAGGCCAAAGACTTGGAAGCCTAAGACTGATGCCACGATCTTGTCTTCGACGGCCGCCGAGAGCCTGGCCAAGGAGAAGAGCGGTGATGCCTGCCCTTTGGTACAAAGGGAAAAGTGAAGTGCTCAATCTTCGAGGTCTGTTGAGCTATCGTCAGCTAGAAGCGGCCGATGCGGACCCGCCGTTCGTAGAGGAGACCTCGAGGAGGGTTTGGGCGTAATCCCCGATACGCTCATCGGACATGTCACAGTCCGTGTTGAGGAGCTCGGGGGGGCTCACTACTAGAGATTTCCGAGGTAGGGAAGAAGCCTCGATGAAGGCTGACATCACTGGTGGACTTCATTCAGGCTCGTCATTCTCTCCAGGGGAGATACGAGATGCTCAAGTTAGGGGTGTTCCCGGTCTAGAGACCTCTCGTAGAGAGGATGATGAATTCAGAGACTACTTTGAGGGGGTAGATGAGGAGACCGATGTTGATGTCCTAGTTTCCCTCGAGGAAGCCGAGAGGCTCCAAAATCAGGTGACATTCGAGAAAAAATATGCTTATTCTCTGATTTTCTATTCTCGTTTTCTGATTTCCCTTCTCTGTGTTGCAGGTCAAGAAGCTATATGACCAAGCCTTCTCCAAGTTACAAGATGAGTTGACTCATTGTGGAGAGGAGATTGAGAAGCTTATTGCGAAGTCGGTCGAGCTGGAGGCTTTGTGCGCTCGAAGGGAGGAGGAACTGACCGACCTTCGGGCAAGCTTGGAGAGAGTACTTCGGGAGAAGGCCGATTTCTCCGAGCAGGTATGTTGGTACCCACATTCTTACCTTTTAGTTGTAACGCTTGGTGTTGATTGACTTACTTTCTGCTTCTAAGATTAAACAGAAGGACGCTCTATTAGAGCGGCTTTGAGAGGAGGTTGCGGCCAAGGACGCCGAAGTCATGGAGCTGGCTCGGCTGAATGATGTCGCGACCTCGGAGAGGGAGGTACTTCGGGGGAGGCTATCCTCGGCTCAAGACCTTCTCCAAGGTGCTCAGGAGGAGGCTGCTGCACTATATGCGGCCAAGGCTGAGGCCAGTGAATATGTCTCCTCGTGGATTGAGGTTGTGACACATGAGTTTTCCATGCAAGTTGAGATGATTATGGTACGTGAGTTGTCTGTGTGTTGGGCATGCTAGGGTCACCCTCTCATGTTTCTCTCTTGGTATAATCACGGTTCGACACTTAAGTTGTTAGAGTACTAGGAATGATGGTTGCTTATAAAGTTTGGGTCTTTATTATCATGACATTCTAGACTCATATAGGGGTATTCATGCATATCATACATATATGCATATTTGTGCATTCTATATATGCATGTGACTTGATAGTAGGTCGCTGGACACTCAAAGGTGTTAAATATATCTAAGATTTGAGTCTTTGTCATGCTATCTCCTTGTTATAGGACACTCATATAGAAGCATTCGAATTAATGATAATTGTTGCTTATCTACTTATATATGAAGATTTGGTGCATTTATATATGCTTTTGACCTTGTGATATGAACAAGTATAGCCTCTGTTTTGGACTGTGCATCTTACTATTGAGACCCGTTGTATCTTAGTTGCTCCTCTATTATTGTATACGCTTATGAGTTGCACAAGTTATATAAAGTGAGTATATTTTGACTAAAATGTACTACTACTTCATTGAGGTTAGTCTTGATAGTTACTGCGTACTTGAGATCGGCTGTCCTAATACTATTATTATGTACCTTACGTCTAGATTTTGGAGCTAAGCGGCTGTAGAATTCGAGGATGAGCATTGAAGACATCAACATTCCAGTTATGAATTATTATTTGTTCATGCTAGCCTAAGATCTTGTATATTTGGTTATATTTATTCAAACAAGTGATATATTCTTCTTCGTGTCAATGTTTTATTCATATTCTTAGTAGCTCATGACTTATACTATCAATTCTTGGGGTAGTATATATTAAATTTTGTATTCTTAGTTCATTATATGCTTGATGATCTACAATTGAGTAGTACTTATATTGGTTGGATTGCCTCGTGGGTTGGGTTAGGTGCCATCAAGATTTCAGTGGAATTTGGATTGTGACAATAAATTACTGAAGTATATTGTACATGTAGATCCCGATAGAGCTTATATAAATAATATCTTTCTGGGTGTCTAAACATTACTAGATACAACATCTCAAAATAGGTCTTCTTGACATACCAGTAAGAGATCAACAAATGTTTTCATAGTTGGAGTGCACCATCCGCAAGATTTGATGATGAATAGATGACCAATCTCATCACACAACTAATTCATTCATAGAAAAGTTGATAGTTGAGAATAATAGCAATTGCACCCTGTAAATAATTAAACTTAGCCATAATAGATGCCCCATAGAGTATTGCTCCATTGGCACAAAATTGAGGTCAAGGAAATCAATGGAGATATCAATATAACTGTCATAATGGAGGTAACCCAATAATGACATAAGTTTTGGCTAGTTTTAGGGAACGCAACAAGGCCAAGGTACCTTTAGCCAAACAAATAAAGGTTCCTTCAACAAAATTATTTCTCTTGTATCTAGAGGTGAAAAAGTTGGGAGGAAGAGAGGGCAGGGTAAAATATTTACCCATTTACAGAATTTGCCCCTTAAAAAATTGCATTATAGTAGTTATGTCGTATACCCGCAGGGTACACAATTTATAATTTGTATATTATAATGGTATACAACAGTGTGATGGCATACAACAATGAGATTAGTTTGGTCACACTAGTGTATATCATCATGGTATATAATATGTGAATTGAATGTCTTGATGGCTATATAATCGGCATACATATCAAATAAATATGTACGCAAACTAAATATACAGTGATATACACTAATTATGTATAATTTTTATATATATATATATATTGTTAGTATAAACTAATATATAAGAAAAAATATATTTACGGATAATTATTTTGAGGCTCATATATTGTGTAGATTTTTAAATGTTGTTGTTGTATATAGGTATGTGGTGTAATATTTCTTAAAATGGGTATTTTTAGCAAAATTCTTTTACTGCTTTGACACACAATATAAAAAAGTAAAAATAAAAAAGTAAGAAAGGAAAATATACACTTCTATTATCGAAAATTGTCTAAACTTAGCATTACACATTGGTTAAAAATTGCCCTTAATTTTGACGAAGGGCCACATGATAGCTCTAGGTTAAATAGATCCCCCCTATTTTAAATTACTTGAATCCTTTAAAACCCACCCAGCTTCCTCTCCCCCTTAAAATCTTACGAAAATGTCCAAATTAATCTAAACTTACCAACATCTGATCTAGCCAATAATTGTATACTTACTAAAACTAGCCAAGTACGTATAAAATTAATAATTCACATAAATACGATTTTTTTTCTCTCCAATAATCACACACAAAGATCTCAATCCATATTTTAAAGTGTGATCAGCAACATTAGATACAAGACGGAAATGAAATTTCATGGATGAGGTAGCAAACAAGGTGATAAAACATTTAAAAAAAACTATAGAAGATCCAAAAACCTAAGCAAAAAGGGATCTTTTTCAATGAGTATATTTGAAGTTCATTGAAGACATATATAAATTTCAATATACAAATTTTGAGAAAGATTTGAGGTGATTTCGACTAGATTTGAGTCAAAATTCGTAGTTGAAATCGAGTTAAAAATTCTTTTGCGACACATGTATCAAAATGCATCAAACATGTATCACACATGTATCTCACACATAAGTATATATGGATATACATGTGATACACATGTGATAGACATGTCATTTTTTTTCATGTTCATCTTCTTCTTCAAATTTTCAATTCAAACTACCTCAAAACTCTATCCTAAGCATAGACCTCATTTGTTTTTTTCAAGATAAAGACGTATGAATCTGAATACACATCTGAATATCAAGATGTTTATTAAGATTAAGACATCTGAATACACAAGTGAATGTTAAGATGTGTATTAAGATCTGAATACCAAATGATTAAGACTATTTGATTTTTAACATCTGAATGTATAAACATAAAATTCAAATAAAATACTAATTAATCTAATATTCCATCACTAAAATATATAGCTTTTTAAAATATTATAGTTGCTGGTGGTGATGACTAACATTAGTGCTTGTGAATGCCGACTAAAAGCAGTGGTTGATGGTAGATTTGTTGATGGTGGTAGTTTAGGGTAGTAGCTAGTGGTGATTGGTAGTGATAGCTATTATGATTGAGGATGGTGGTGGTGGGTGGTGATAGTTAATAATGGTGGGTGGTGGTGGTAGTAGTAGTAGTTGTGATTGAGGAAGATGGTAGTGAGTAGTGGTAATTTATAATGATGGGCAGTTCAAGCTATGAATGTTGATGGTGAAGGGATGGTTAGTTGTGGTAGTTGAGGTGGATGAGTGTTGGTTATCGTTGAGAATGATGGTGGTGGGAGTGGTGGGGATGGTGGGTGGTGGTAGTCGACAATGGTGACGGCTATGATTGAGGATGATGGTGGTGGATGGCATGTTGGTAGTTGATAATGGTAGGCAACGACAGCTAATAATGAATATGAATGATAACATCTTAATGAAATTAACTGTTATAAATCTTAACGATACAGGCCTATTCAGACTCATTAAGTGATTGTGAAGTAAAACAAGCAAACACATTTAACGATTAAGATCTGAATAATTAAGATTCAGACTTTAAAAACAAACACACTTAATGTTTGAAATCTGAATGATTAATATACATACCTCCATTAAGTGCAAACAAATAAGACCTCAGACAAACTCTTTAAGATGTACTCAAATTATTCCGACAATACATACTCAAAAAAAAAGTAAAAAAATGACCCTTTTTTGTTATAAATAACTATTTGGCTAATATTGGTAATATTTTATGAAACTATTTTTTATACTAATTTGCTTATGAGATGACATAATCGTTAGTTTCTCAAAAAAGCCCTAAACGAATGAAACCCTCATTTCACCCTCACCCTTTTCAACTTCTTCCTCCGGTCAAACGTTGTCCCTCCAAAAGCTTCAACACAACACAAAATGAGCAATATTTGTGCAACTTATGATATTCATCATATACAATATTCCTTCCATTCCAATGGGACATTGTAACATACAGTCATAAAAATCAGAGTCGTAATTTTATTTTTATTTAGGTAGAAGTGGTTAATGGGAATAAAGAGAAATTCAAAATAATTGTATGATCATTTAATTCTTCGATGACAAGAATAAGAAGTTTTCTTCTTTCATTTGCAGTTACGCACCTGCAATAAATCCGTGGTTTTCTTTACTCTAACTTATTATTTTCATTTTTCTCTACCCTTATTATTTTCTAATTTTTTCTACCCTATTATTTTCTTTCCTCTTCACAACTTCACGCTGCTTCTGCCTCAAGATTTTCCTACGGCCCTACCCTCCTGCCCCTTTAGAGCTGAACTGCTGAAACCTTAAATTTTCTTCACTCAAAATTCCTCCTTTCTCGGTTTCTTCCACAGATCTGGTAATTCTCTATCTCCAAATGGGTTCTCTCAGTAAGTTGATTGTAATTTGGTAGAAGTTCTTTTGGTCAGTTAGGTAAGGAGCTGAAGAATAATTAGTCTGCCTGAATTAAATCAATTAATCGTAGTACAATTTGGTATGATATAGTAATGATTAGTCGTCTATCTCTATTAGCTATCCACTATTTATACATGTTTTACACATAGTATACATATATTAAGTAAGGGTACTAAACATGACAACATCGCTTAGAGCTAGCAAATTTTCTTATCGGTAGAATCCCGCAAATTTTCTTATTGGTGTAATCGATAACCGAATCGATAAACCCTAAAAATCGATAAATCGAAATCGAAAAAATCGAAACCTTATTGAAACGACAACGATAAGCATATGTACAAATCGATAATCGATAAGTAATTATCGATAAGGGTCAAAATCGAATCGATAAATCGAATGCACACCCCTAGCTTTAACTCAATTCAAAATTTACCCAAATAATTATAGTAAGTTAATAAATACCATATTCCTACGTGGGGTTATCTATTTTAATTTTCTGTTTTGTTTATTTTGAGTGGAGATATATATATATATTTCTTATTGATTTATCGATAAATCGATAAGTCAAGTGGACAAAATCGAAATCGAAATCGATAACTCGATAAGAAAATTTTCGGAATCGAAATCGAAATCGATAAATCCATAACAAATAATCGATTCGATTTATCGATAAACCGATTCGAATGCACACCCCTAGTTAAAGCTTTTGCAAAAAAAAAAAAATATAAAAATCAAATCTTATCAATCTCTAGATAACTCCCAATTTTTAAATGGGATGGTTAAAATTTTGAATCTGAAACAAAACTCCTATATAAAGTTGGTGTTCTACATAATTTTTCAACTTTTACACAGTTTAACTTGAAAATAGTAGTAGATAAATTCAAATGTTGGTTACATTGCAAGATGAAATAGTTTCTTCCATGATGAAATCGTCCTGAATATTCCCTAAAGAAAACTGCAAGAGATAGACTGCATCATGGTTACAATTGGAATTTGTGTACTGTAAATCGAGAATGATACAAGAAGGGTGAAAAGGTATTATTTACTTATATATAATTCTACATGTGTTTATACTTATTTTACTTTATTTATAGAGTCTGCACGTATTGATAGAAGTAGGAATAATCCAATATGTTGAATGACCCTATTCTAAAAATTCAAGGAGCCAACAATTAAGGTACGGGATGTATGGATCTTTCACTTCTAAGAGGAAGATTACATTCCGATTTATCTCTCCTAAAAGAGTTGCCAGAGGATTACAAATAAAAAATAAAAATAAAACATTGAATGTGATTTATCATATATATATCAACATAATAATCTTATATTTTCAATGTAATTTTAGAGACTATTAAAATTTTAGAAATATAATAAAATTTTAAAATAGGTAATTTTAATAACGAATAAAATTATTATTAAAAATTATGTTAAAAATAAATAGAGAGAAAAATAAATTTTTAATTGTATGTACTACTGTAATAATAATCATTAAAAGCAATGTTAAAAATTTCTTGAAAGGCTTCATCCATAATTAGTATACACGTCATGTTAAACGAACTGAAATTATTATTAAAATATTATATTAAAAAAATATTGAGAGAATTTAATTTGAAATTATACGCACTGTTACAGTAGTAATTATTAAAAGTAATGCAAACAAAAAATACATGAAAGGCTTTACTGAAGAGCACGAAAAATTATTAAGTCTAACTTATATATCTTTATATTTATAAAGGTATGGACTGTTATTTTATTCCGTTAAGTAAATACAAATATTGAAGGGAAGAAAAGGATGAAAAAATATTAGTTTTATATCTTTATACTTATAAAGGTATGTACTTTTATTTTATGTTGTAAACTAAATACAAATATTGAAGTGAAGAAAAGAAAAGAATGAAAAAATATTTAGAAAAAAATATAAGCCTTTAAATAATAAAGTGAACAGATAATATAATAGTCTATTAAATAAGACATGATTTTCGTTATGAAATATGTTGGACAAAAAATGATCATCCTTGTGATAAGTCAAACCAAATTAAATCATTAATCTCATATTCGACTATTTCTAAATAAATATATATTCACAAATGAACTATCTTATGATTTTCATCACGAGTTACAAGTAGAAAGAGAATGATAATGACAAACAAATAACAAATGAGCTACAAAATAATAATTAAAACATTTACTATTCGCGCAACAAAAAGAGTAGTTTGTATTGAGGTTAGCCAAGTTTTAAGATAAAATCTATTAGTCTACGTAATAAGAAAGGTAAGCTAATAGAAAGAAACTGACAATTTTAAGATAATATATGTTAGGTTATGTTATATAAATTAATTTGAATTGAAGGATAAAATTTTGAATCTCTCTCTATATATATATAATAGTTTTAGAACTTGATTGAAATGTAAAATATGAATAATAAAATTCTGTTGCATTATTCTTTTATCCTCATTATAGGTCAAGATAAATTATTATATCATATGGGACTATTTTTAAGTAAAAATGTATTTACAAATAAACCAATTTATAATTTTTATCACGATTTATGAGTAAGAAGGAATTGAAGATTGTATTGATGATGATAGATATATAACAAATGAAGTTACATAATTAGTAAACAAAGAATTTTTTAGATTCATTTAGTTATAATGTATTCTTATTCGTTTTAATCATAATATATTTTTATATTATCTGTAGCACAATCTATATAATTAGGATATTTGAGTATTACTCAAAAGTTAAACAAATAATCATATGATTCGTTTAATTTAATCAATGAACTTTTATATTGGATAGACCAGACGATAATTATGATTTAGTTAAAATGTATGATCCAATGTGCTCAAATAAATCAGATTATACTTTGATAGACTTGTTGGACTTTAAAGTCATTGGGCTTTAAAGACAAGGAGTGTGAATTGGAAAATGGTGGGAAATAAAATGAAGGGAAATGAAAATTTGAATCAAGTGAGATTTGTCATTAACTTTGTACCACATTGGTGAAAGACAACTACACTTGTATGTATAAATATAGAATCACTTCTTAGAGCTTTTAAAAGGAGTTGAAGAGAATGAACCATCGCGCCGTCATCGTCGCTCGGCTCGACTTCGGATTTGGATTTGGGTTTGTCAATCGATCGATAAGATTATTTTTGGACAAAATTTATTTAATTAATTGGTTAAGAAATAATTAAATGACAGTCAGTTTATTAACGGAATTGACTGAAACGTATAATCTAAACGTTGTCTTTCCTTTCTGAACAAACACCTCTTCACATTATACTACCTATAAATTCCGAGGCATGGCTTCCTTTTCACTAACTGAAAATCAAGAATTTCCTTTTGAAAATATACTGCATTCTATTCGGAGTCTCTCTCTCAAAATCGTAAGTGTGATTTTGCTCCGTTCTTTGAGTTCGTTGGTATCCTGCAACTAGTATTGCCACTGTAGCATGAAGGTTTATTATGTTTCATCTGGGAGGATTTAATCCATTACCTTGGCAACTTGTGAGGGGGTTAAAATTACTTAAGGACGCACAAGGAAATTGTAGACTCGGAATATTTCATATAATCTACTGATTTTCTGTTTCTNCTCTCTCTCTCTCAACTTCGTAAGTGTGATTTTGCTCCGTTCTTTGAGTTCGTTGGTATCCTGCAACTAGTATTGCCACTGTAGCATGAAGGTTTATTATGTTTCATCTGGGAGGATTTAATCCATTACCTTGGCAACTTGTGAGGGGGTTAAAATTACTTAAGGACGCACAAGGAAATTGTAGACTCGGAATATTTCATATANACTTTACCGGACTAATAAACGTACGGGTTTGAAGTATATAAAAACTTCACCATTGTTACGTGTTGTATGTTTGGTTTGGTATTCAGTTTGAAGATATCAAAACTTCACTGATTTAACGAAGTTCTGTTTGTACCAACTCTACAGAAACATGACGAATGAAACCCAAATTAATGGAAATGCTGCTAGAACGGGTGCTTCATCGAGTGCTGTTGCTTCGTCAAGACCAGCACATACGATNATTTTAAGTTGCTTGGAGGATGGCTTGTATAATGTCTATAGTGTCATGGAAACTTCAAAAGAGTTATGGAACGCTCTTGAGAAAAAGTACAAGACCGAGGATGCTGGACTTAAGAAGTTCGTTGCTGCAAAATTTTTGGAGTTTAAAATGATTGACACCAGGTCGGTCATCACTCAAGTCCAAGAATTACAAGTCATCGTGCATGACCTCCTTGCTGAAGGTATGACCCGAGTCAATAATTTTATTAATAATATTGATAGTGTTATTAATTATAAATTTGTTGCTGAAGGTATGGTCATAAATGAGGCGTTTCAAGTTGCTGCCTTCATTGAAAAGTTACCTCCTTTATGGAAGGACTTTAAGAACTACTTGAAGCACAAGCGCAAAGAGATGGCACTTGAGGATCTAATTGTTCGTCTAAGGATAGAAGAAGACAACAAAAATGCTGAAAAGAAGTCACGTGGCTACTCGGCAATAATGGGAGCTAATATTGTTGAGGAAGCACCGGGAAATAAAAAGAAGAGAAAGCAGGCATCTGGACCAAAGAATTACCCGAACAAGAAAAAGTTCAAAGGTAGTTGTCACAACTGTGGAAAGCCCGGGCATAAGGCCATAGATTGTCGTGCTCCAAAGAAAGAGTCACAAAAGAAGAAGAATCAAGCAAATGTGATAGAAGTGGATGACTTGTGTGCCATGTTGTCTGAATGCAACTTGGTAGGAAATCCAAGAGAGTGGTGGATTGATTCTGGTGCCACCCGCCATATTTGTGCAAACAAGGATTTATTCTCTTCTTATGCTCCTGCAGGACCCGAACAAACTCTTTTCATGGGAAATTCATCTACGGCCAAAATCGAGGGAATTGGCAAGATTGCATTGAAGATGACATCCGGAAAAATTGTGACTTTAAATCAAGTTCTCCATGTTCCAGAAATTCGCAAGAATTTAGTATCTACAGCACTTCTTGTCAAAAATGGATTTAAGTGTGTATTTGTTTCCAATAGTGTTGTTTTAAGTAAGAATGATATGTATGTAGGCAAAGGTTACATGAATGAGGACCTTTTTAAGCTAAATGTAATAGCTATTCATATCAATAAAGTTGAAACATCTTCTTACTTAGTTGAGTCAAACACTTTATGGCATGCGCGCTTAGGCCACGTCAACTTCAAAATATTACGGAAAATGATTAACTTGGAAGTATTGCCAAAATGTGATTGCATTAACTCAAAATGTCAAATCTGTGTGGAATCAAAGTATGCTAAGCATCCATATAAGTCTGTCGAAAGGAATTCAAGTCCTTTAGATTTAATTCACACAGATATTTGCGACATGAAATCAACGCCATCTCGCAATGGGAAAAAGTACTTCATCACTTTTATTGACGATAGTACGAGATATTGCTATGTTTACCTACTTAGTAGTAAAGATGAAGCAATCGATGCATTAAAGCAATACAAGAATGAAGTTGAAAGACAACTTAACAAAAAGATCAAAATGATAAGAAGTGATAGGGGTAGCGAATATGAATCTCCTTTTGAACAAATATATTTGGAAAATGGCATTATTCACCAAACAACTGCCCCGTACTCTGCTCAATGTAACGGAATTGCGGAAAGAAAGAATCGAACATTAAAAGAGATGATGAATGCAATGCCTTGTTGATAAGTTCTGGTTTACCACACAACTTGTGGGGGGAAGCTATACTTACAGCAAACCGAATAATCAACCGTGTACCCCATAGTAAAACACAGTCCATCCCGTACGAAAAAATGAAAATGAAGGAAACCCAACTTGAAATATTTCAAAGTGTGGGGGTGTTTAGCTAAAGTACAGGTTCCTAAGCCTAAAAGGGTGAAGATAGGATCAAAAACGGTTGATTGTGTATTTATTGGATATGTAACCAATAGCAAGGCATATCGTTTTCTGGTTCATAAATCAGAAAATCCTGAGATCCACGTTAATACGGTAATAGAATCAGATAATGCTGAATTCTTTGAAACCATTTATCCGTATAAAAAGGAAAGTGAATTGTCCTACCAAAATTCAAAACGACATCGGGAGGAAACAACAGATGGTATGCCTAATGAGGAAAATACGAGAAGAAGTAAACGCCAAAGGACATCTACTTCATTCGGTCCAGATTTTCTGACTTTCCTGCTAGAAAATAAGCCTCGAACCTTAAAGGAAGCAATGTCTTCCTCATAAGCACAATATTGGAAAGAGGCTGTCAATAGTGAAATAGAATCCATATTGAGCAACCACACTTGGGAATTGGTTGATCTTCCTCCAGGTAACAAAACTTTGGGTTCTAAATGGATTTTCAAGAAGAAAATGAAAGACGATGGTACTATTGACAAATACAAGGCAAGACTTGTTGTCAAAGGATTTAGACAGCGAGAAGGTCTTGACTATTTTGACACATACTCGCCGGTAACAAGAATTACATCCATTCGGATGCTAATAGCGTTAGCCGCCTTGTATGGTCTTCAAATCCATCAAATGGATGTAAAAACAGCCTTCTTATATGGTGATCTGGAGGAAGAAATTTACATGAACCAACCTGAAGGATTTGTGGTTCCGGGAAAAGAAAAGAAGGTGTGCCGACTTGTTAAGTCCCTTTACGGACTAAAACAAGCACCCAAGCAATGGCATGCGAAATTTGACCAAACAATGTTGTCAAATGGCTTTAAGATTAATGAATGTGATAAATGTGTTTACATTAAGAACGTTCCAAATCATATAGTCATTGTTTGCTTATATGTTGATGATATGCTAATAATGAGCAAAGACATTGCCGACATTCAAGCTACTAAGCGTATGCTTGCTAGTAAGTTTGATATGAAAGACTTAGGAGTGGCCGATGTAATTCTAGGAATTAAAATCCAGAGGACTCCTCAGGGTCTGGCTTTGTCCCAATCACATTACGTGAAAATGGTACTTGAAAAATTCAAATACTTGGAATTTAGAAGTGCAAAAACTCCAATTGACTTAAACCATTATCTTGTAAAGAATAAAGGTAAAAGTACGTCTCAATTGGATTATGCTCGTGTACTGGGAAGCTTAATGTATATCATGAATTGTACACGTCCTGATATAGCTTGTGCAATAAGTAAACTTAGTCGATTCACAAATAATCCCAACAAACATCACTGGGTGGCAATGAAACGAGTTCTGGGATATTTGGAATATACCCAAGATTACGCTTTGCACTACAATAAATATCCTGCGGTTATCGAAGGATATAGTGATGCAAATTGGATAACCGGCTCAACAGAAACAAAGTCCACAAGTGGATATGTCTTTACTGTTGGCAGTGGAGCAGTATCTTGGAAGTCTTCCAAGCAGACGTGCATCGCTCGCTCTACAATGGAATCAGAGTTTATAGCTTTGGATAAGGCCGGTGAAGAAGCTGAATGGCTTCGAAACTTCTTAGAAGACATTCCATTCTGGCCAAAACCTTTGGCTCCTATATGCATACATTGTGATAGTGAAGCTGCAATAGGAAGGGCAGGGAGCGTTATGTATAACGGAAAGTCTCGTCATATACGGCGAAGACATAACACCGTTAGACAACTACTTTCTAGTGGAATTATCACTATTGATTATGTAAGATCAAAGGATAATGTGTCGGATCCGCTTACAAAAGGCCTAACTAGAGAGGGAGTTGAGAAATCATCTAAGGGAGTGAGACTATGGCCGAGGACAAGTCATCATGGCGGCAACTCTACCTAGAATTTTGGATATTCCGAAATCTAAGTTCAAGGAGCTCAAACAAAGTTGTGATTGACCGGTTCAACTTTGTCAAAGAAATTTTTTTTTTTTGGTCCCTTCTAGTGATGAAGACAATGTATAGTAACAAGGATAGAACTTTACACGTTCTTTAATGATTACCTAAGTTTGAAGTGGTGTTAATCTAAAAGATTACACGTTTAGGAATCACCTATGTAAGTGTGAAGTGAAGCCGCTTCAATGAGAATTCTGTAAGGCCAATTCTCTACGCACTTATAAAACCAGGTGGTGTTCATGGCTGAAACGAACACAACAATGAGAACCAAAAGACGGTTAAGGGTTGGTTGTGTGACATATGGTTGTCTAGGTATACACTAAAGTTCGACGGTTCAAAGATATCAAATCTACCGATTGACCGAGTATATCCGACATATGTTCACTACGGAAAGTTCAAAGGGAAACCTACTTATCCAGATGCAATTAATCCTTACTTGCAAATCACACAGTTTTCATCTATGATCATTCTTGTTATGGCCATTCCCATCCATGTGGGGGATTGTTGGACTTTAAATCCATTGGGCTTTAAAGACAAGGAGTGTGAATTGGAAAATGGTGGGAAATAAAATGGAGGGAAATGAAAATTTGAATCAAGTGAGCTTTGTCATGAACTTTGTACCACATTGGTGAAAGACAACTACACTTGTGTGTATAAATATAGAATCACTTCTTAGAGCTCTTAAAAGGAGTTGAAGAGAATGAACCCTCGCGTCGTGATTGTCGCTCGGCTTGGCTTCGGCTTCGGATTCGAATTTGGATTTGTCAAATGACCGATCGATAAGATTATTTTGGACAAAATTTATTTAATTAATTAGTTAAGAAATAATTAAACGACAGTCAGTTCATTAACGGAATTGACTGAAACGTATAATCCAAACGCTGCCTTTCCATTCTGAACAGGCACCTCTTCACATTACACTGCCTATAAATTCCGAGGCATGGCTTCCTTTTCACTAACTGAAAATCGAGAATTTCCTTCTGAAAATATACTGCATTCTATTCGCAGTCTCTCTCTCAAAATCGTAAGTGTGATTTTGCTCCGTTCTTTGAGTTCGTTGCTATCCTGCAACTATTATTGCCACTGTTGCAGGAAGGTTTATTCCGTTTCATCCTGGGAGGATTTAATCCATTACCTTGGCAACTTGTGAGGGGGTTAAAATTCCTTATGGACGCACAAGGAAATTGTGGACTCGGGATATTTCATATAATCTACTGATTTTCTGTTTCTTCTCACAGTTTGTTTTAACACAGTATCGACAACAAGATTAATATTCTTTAGTAACGTCCGCGCATCATGCTGGTACTAATACTAGTTTATGATAATAAGGGCGTATTTGGATTAGCTTTTAAGTTTTTTTTTTAATGTTTGGCAAAGTTAAACATGCAAAATTAATAAGTCCAACATATTACTTTTAGGCTTAAATTTTTCTTTTTTGTTGAAAAACCATTTTTTAAAGTTAATTCAAACCGGCCCTAAAAGGAATATATTCGGAAAAAGGAAAAAAAAGAAAATTAAAAACAAAAGTAAATTAATTTCCCATATGATACTTTCATATGGACACAGGAAAAGCCCCTTCCCTTCCTAGCCTTGGCTCTCACTTTCAAATTCCCGACCTCTTTCTAGCGCCGAAATTACCAGCACGCAGAATAAGGATAGCATTGGCCGCTCGGCCACCGACCCAAATGGAAATCGGCGGATTAGACTCGGACGGCCGTGAATTTAGAAACGCGGATGAGATGTGGAGAGAAGAAGTAGGAGATGGTGACCACCAAAAGAAGTCTCAATGGTATAACAAAGGCATCAATTACTGGGAAGTAAGTTCCCTTTTTTAGCTTTATTTAATTTATACGCGTTCTGTTGTTGGTTTTTGTCTGTATAGAGATTTGTATGTCAGTAGAAAATATAATGAACTAGCTCATGAGGGTGGTGCCTAATAGTGAATAAAGTGAGATGAGAACCATGAGGTGTGAGGTTAATCCAAGCGGAGATAAAATACACTAGGTGATTTTTCCCTGTCTACCCAAGTGTTTGTGAATTACCCGGCGCGCCTGGTGGGACTACCTGATGGAATAGTTGAGTTACACGCAAGGTGGCCCGGACACCGACACTAGCATCATAAAAAAATATAAAGAACTATAGGGCATAGAACACAAAATATTGAATATTGGAATAAGAAGGGTCCAACTGGAACTAAATGAATATTGAGGATTTATTCATCTTTACCTGACTAGCTTGGGATTGAGGCAAAGGTATTATTTTATGTAATTTCTATGTGTTTACTTGATTTATCTCTGTTGGTATGTGAAGGGTGTGGAAGCCACAGTGGATGGTGTACTGGGCGGATATGGGCATGTGAATGAGGCTGATATAAAGGCAAGTGAAGAATTTCTCAACACCATTTTGGAAGAAAGGTTCCCTGATGCTGGAAGAGGCCGCCATCTTGTAGCTCTGGGTAGCCCATCCATTCTCTTTTATCCTTGGATCTTTTTCTGAAACAATGGAACATATTGGTAACTCAGTATTACATGTTAGCATACAAGATTAAATGTTTTTCTTAAAAAAAGCTTCCCAAATTATTTGGATTTTTAGTAAAATATTTTCTAGGTATATGGTTTTTAGTGTTTATGCAACACATGATATGTGGGTTTAGTGCAGGTCATGGGTTCGAACTCTGATGCAGATAGACGTCTGGTATTTAAGTGGAGAATGGTAGAAGGGCGATCCTATTATCCGCCGAGTTCCACCCATGCGCTATTGTCCTATTCAATCTTACTCGTTTTAATCAACATTTGCATGTTGTCGTCAACATTTAATATGTAGAAATGTCATCAAAATACTGCTCTCATACCCTTTATACACCTTCTACAATGACCACACATGAGGTACTTTTGTATCGAATATAACATTTAAAAATGATCCAAAAAATTATTTCATAAGGGATAAAAATTTTCATAGATTTTTTTTTCATGGAAGACATTTTCCTCCACCCTAAATGCCACCCAAGACTAGAACTTTATACCATTGCTATCTTTATACTATTTGCTACAGGGCTTAGGTGAAGCTGCCTCTTTGAGTTAAAATATTTTGACAAATTTCTTACTCCCTCTGTTTCATTTTATATAAAGCTCTTTACTTTGTAGACCGTTTAAAAAAGAATAACACCTTTCTATATTTGAAAACTCTTTTTCTTTCAATTTCTCATTTACCCTTAGTGACATGTTCTTATAGTAAAATGCCATGGTATGTTTATGACTACAAGTTCTAAGGGTACTTTTGATATGTGCCAGAAACATATATATATATTTTGTTAAACTCCGAGCCCAAGTAAACATTGGAATATAATAATCAAATGGAGGAGTATTAGACAAATTTATTTACTAGAGGAAACTCTTAAACTAACGGGTTACTTGGGTGGATGACCCCTTTTTAAGTCTTCAATTGAGTAAATACTTTTCAAATAGGCGATGATGTTACGAAGGATAGGGCAGCACACTCTATTGAAATTTCCATGGTGGTTGATGAGTTGGATATTCTAGGTGGCACAAGGAAAAGCTTGAAGCTGCGTACAACTAATAAAATGTTAAGGGATTATTCGTGGGACCTTCCCTGAGAATTCTGTTAGAGGTCAGAGTGTGCGTGAGAGTTTTAAAGTTTGTATGATGGGACCATTATGGATTATGCTGATTGTGAACCTCCTTCCTCCCTTATCTGCTTCTTCTCTATCTTTCTTCTTCTCTGCCTATTCTCTTCTTCTTCCTCCTCCTCTCTACTATGATTGTTCTTCTGGTTCTATCTCTAAGTTTAACTTCGTTTATTGTATTTTCATTCCCTAAGATTAATGTAGTTGTTCCGTGAATTTGATCCATTGAAGTCGTATTGTTGTTGGTTTGATTGTGAATTAGTAGCAACTGCTAACATTGGTACTTTCATTGATTTAGCCTCACAATGGTTGACACTCGTTTGCAGAAGTTGGATGACTCCATGAAGGAGGTTAGGGAAACTCAACTCGAATTCAAGCACGAGATTCGTGAAGTTACTGCTTCGATGGCCAATCTTGATGCTAAGGTCGATGGCCATCAATGGAAAAATCCGGAGATCATCACTCATATCACTGCTTTGGATAATCAGATCACTTATTTCTTTGCTGAATCTAGTCATTCTCGTCCTGTTCAGGTTGATGTGACCTCGCTGTGGCAGCGGTCGACCACCCAACTCTGTGCCATAAACCTGCACCGGTGGAATTTGGTCGTTTTTCGGGGGACAATCCAGAGGTTTGGGTCTTTCAACCTAATCGTTGTTTCGATTTATACGGTATTGAAGCTGACCATCGACTCACCATTGCTTCATTTTATCTGGACGGTGAAGCTATTGCGTGGTATTGCTGGCTTTTTCGTAATAAGTAGTTAAGTGACTGGTCGGCTTTCTCTGAGAAATTAGTCTCTCGGTTCAAAAAGCGGTACCTATAGGAACCTGAAAGACGTTTGGCCAAACTCCAACAAGTGATAACGATGGCCGCTTATCGGGCGAGTTTGAGGCAATTGTTACGGAAAATGTAGCCCTTCCAGATGCTATGATTTTGCATGGGTTCACTTCGGGCCTTAAACCTGAGATAAATGATGATGTGCTAATTGCAAAGCCCAAAATATTAGATGAGGCAGTCCACTTTGCCCAATTGTATGAACATAAGCTGCAACGTGAACTTCTCGGTCCAGTTGGCCCAGATCACAACCCTTTTTGCCTACTCCCATATCCGCATTACGCACTTCGTTTTGCCCCTTTTCACTCGTCTCTAGTCCTACTTTAGCCATGCCTAAATTGCTTATCAAACTACTTTCTACATTAGAGCTTCGTGAACACCACGAGAAGGGCTTGTGTTTTCCCCGTGACAAAAAGTTTACCTCCGATCACAAATGCAAACCTTTCTCTCATCTTTTATTGATATCCAATGAGCATTTGGAGACATCAGGCGTTTTCGACCCAACTATTTATGATGAGGCTCTGGTCGAGCATCTTCAAGCCTTAGAAATGGAAGCTCGCTCCACCATTCTTTGACGCCCTTGCTGGTACTTATTCCGCGGCCACCTTACGCTTCTGGAGCCATATTCAAGGATCTCCGTCCAGGTTCTATTGGATGGGGTTAATACCCATAACTTTGTGCAGACTCGAGTTGCTAAAATTTCTTCAATTACTAGTGGAATCAACATAGAGTTTTTCAGTTGTAGTCGGCGCCTTCGCTGTGAGGGTATTGTTCGATCTATTCCTCTAACCATTCAAGGCCTTGAGCTCCTCCTCGATTTCTATGTTTTACCTATGCACAGAGCTGATTTGGTCTTGGGTGTATCATCGTTGGCTACTCTAGGCCCCGTTCTGACCGATTATGCGCAACACATATTCAAATTTCACCATGATGGTCCATGCATCCACTTGGACAGGGAAGCCTCCCCTGTCCTTTCAACCAGTACAACTTCAAAGTCTCCGCTGTTTGTATAACTCTGATTCTGTGGCATCTTATTATCACCTTGCTTTGGTATGTCATGACCCAGATAGTCCGCTTGCTTATCCATCAGATCTGAAGGAGCTTCACGATGGATTTTCTGACATCTTTCAAAATCTATGTTCATGCTCACAGGATCACTCTATCGATTTGTTACCAAACTTCGGGTCTATTATTGTCAAACCTTACATGTACGTATTTTCAGAAGCGTGAAATAGAGCGCTTAGTGGATGAGATGTTGAAGGATGGTATAATCCATCCTAGTACCGGTCCTTATTCTTCACTTGTCTTGTTGTTTCACAAAAATGATGGTGTAGACACTGAAATTTTAACAGGTCAAGATAAATCCTAAATTCAAGATGACTCTTGAAACATTAGGAGTCTATTAGGGTTATTTGGTGGCTACTCCACCCAAACCCTAATTCATGCCTATAAATAAGGCTACATATGTCCTTCAATAAAGATCTTAGCAATTCCATAAACTCTCGGAATATGCACAAAGAGATCAAATAAATCTTCGAAATTCCATGAAACTCTTGGAATATTCATTAAGAGACCTAAGACATGTCAAATATGTCTTTCTCAAAGTCTTATGTTCGAGATATACGCTGCGAAGACCCTCGAATCACGTAGAACAAATCGGAGGAAAGAACCAAGGGATAAACAGAGTTGTAACCCGCAATGTTTATCAATAAAATCCATATTTTGTTTGTGATTGTAGTTTTATTTTTCTACAAAAAAAGTTAATGCAAACATATGGCACTTGGGCATTTTTGTGTGGATTATCGGGCTCTCAATGCCATTACAGTCCGAGACCGTTTTCCCATTCCTACTATCGATGAATTATTTGATGAACTTCATGGCTCTCAGTTCTTATCTAAGTTGGACTTGTTGGCGGGTTACCACCAAATCCGTATGAAGGCTACCGATGCGGAAAAGATAGCCTTCCGCACACATGATGGTCACTATGAATTTTTGGTAATGCCCTTTGGTCTGTCGAATGCCCCTTCAACCTTACAGGCCTTAATGAATAAAGTTCTGGCCTTATCTTCGGAAGTTTGTTTTGGTGTTTTTGATATCCTGGTATGTAGTCCGTCACGGGAGTGTCATTTGGAGCATCTTTCTCTGGTGTTGTAGCTGCTTCGTCACCACCAATTGGTGGCTAAACTATCCAAGGGTATCTTTGGCCAGTCTCATGTCGACTACTTGGGGCATGTTTTATCTCCACAAGGACTCTCTGTGGATCCAGACAAGGTACTTGTAATTCAGCGATGGCTGCCGCCTCGGAATATGAAGGAACTCCGGAGCTTCCTTGGATTAGCTGGCTACTATAGGTGTTTTATTTGCTACTAGGCTCAAGTGTCTAGCCCCCTGACATATTTGTTGCGAAAGGACTTCTTTGGTTAGACCTTTGATGTCCAAGCTGCCTTTGATAAATTGAAGGAACTATTGAGTTCCACACTTGTTCTTGTGTTACGTGATTTTTCCCTACCATTCCAGGTTGAAACAAACGCTTCAGGTATTGGTATTGGGTTGTTTTAACACAGGTCGGCCACCCCATTACTTTCTATAGCCAAAAACCGTGTCCTCGTATGCAAAAGGCCTTAACTTATTACCGTGAGATGTATGCTATCACTCAAGCAGTCAACAAATTGCGCCAGGATTTGTTAGGACATTGTTTTACCATTTTGACGGATCAACAGTCTCTCGAGAACTTAACTGAGTAGGTCATTCAAACTCCGGAGCAACAACATTGTTTGTGTAAACCTGTGGGGTATGATTTCACTATTCTCTACCGTCCATGCCATCAAAATTTAGCAGCAGATGTTCTGTCTCGCACCCCTATGGCTTCCTTTTTAGCTTTATCCACTAAGACCTTTGATTTCATCACTACACTACAAGAGGCTAATATGTCCCATGCGGTATTATTAGATTGGCAAGCAGCAGTGCAACAAGATTTAGCTACTGTTGCAGAGTTTTCCTTTCGTGACGGTTGACTGTTCCACTAGAATAGACTGGTGATCCCATATGATTCTCCACTTCGTCTGTACTTGGTCCAAGAGTTCCATTCATCGTTATTGGGTGGTCATGCTAGGGAGGCAAGAACATTTCATAGGATGTCTTCTAATTTCTTTTGAAAGGAATGAGAAAAGATGTCAAAGACTTACGTTGCCTCTTGCCAAATTTGTCAACAGATGAAGGACTCGTCTCTATTACCCGTGGGCTTGTTGCAGCCCCTTCCAATCCCGAATATTGTATTCGAAGAAGTAGCCATGAACTTCATTACTTGCTTGCCTTCTTCGGAAGGCAAGGCAACCATCATGACGATAATTTACCGCTTGACAAATATGGACACTGTGGCCTTAACCTCTAGTTTTTCAGCACAACCAGTAGCTATTGCTTTTGTCAGCCGCGTCTTGAAGCTACATGGTACGCCTTGAGTGATTATCTCTGACCGTGATCCAAGGTTCCTACATTCCTTTTGGAAAGAGATTCACTGACTTCAGGGTACCACTCTTGCTACCAGTACGCTTATCACCCTCAAACCGACAGCCAGTCAGAAACTTTGAATAAATGCGTCAAAATGTACCTACGTTGCTTTGTTGCAGATACACCCCATGATTGGGTTTCCATGTTAGCGTGGGCCGAATTTTGGTACAACACCTCCTATCAGTCAGTTGGTATGACTCCTTTCCAAGCTCTATACGGTAGAGAACCTCCTGTTATGGTTCGATATGTCTTGGGTGCAGTGTTGTGAAGAGTGTGAAGCAAGGAAAAGCGACAACCCCCATTTCGCTTAAAGCGAGAAGCGAATCGCTCGCTTTTTTGAAGTGAAGCGGAATTTAAAAAAAAATTAAAATAAATACTGCATAGACAACACATGTAATTGTAAGCAAATGTTCAATACTTCAATGTAAAGGATATAAAAATTAGAGGAAGGGCAGTTTTTCTCTGTTAAAAACTGGGCAGTGAAAGAAGAACCCAAGGATTGGCATCAATTCTGAGAAAGAACCGAAGGTAAAAAAAAATTTCGCCCGCATTTCGCTGCTATTTGGACGTTGAAACAGTGAAAGAAAAAGAAAAAGAAAAAGAAGAAGAAGAAGAAGAAAGTAAAAAATCAGAACATAACTGTTGTTGTTGAAGACTTGAACATGAAATTGAAGTTGAAGAAGAAGAAGAACCCTAGTCTAATGCTCTCAGATGCTCTGCTTTAAAACCCTAGTCGCTGCTGTTCGTTTAATAAAAGACAGAATAGTTTCGTTTTTATTTAAATAGCCTGAGTCTCTTTAAAAACAAAGAAGCGGTCGCTTCCTTCGCATCGCATCGCATCGCTTGGTCGCTTCTCGCTTTTTAGTGGGAAGCGGTCGCTTTTTTATACCTGAGTCGCTTCACCCATGTGAAGCGGGCACTGAGTCGCTTCGCATCGCTTCTCGCTTAAAGCAAGGAAGCGAGCGCTTTTTTAATCACTGCTTGGGTGACAACTCAGATGATTTGGTGGAGAAATATATGACCTGCAGAGATGAGGTCTTGGGCATTTTGAAACTAAACTTACAGAAGGCACAAACGAGTATGAAAGTGGTAGTGGATTGCAAGAGGCGAGATGATCACTTTTCCGAGGGTGATTGGGTATTTGTTAAGACTTAAGTTGAAACCTTATAGACAATACTCAGTTCGTCAACAACCTCATCACAAATTGGGTCATCAATTCTTTGGCCCCTTTCAAGTACTAAAGCGAGTTGGTCAGGTCGCTTATAAATTGGACCTCCCTGCCAATGCACACGTTCATTCTGTTTCCCGCATATCTATGCTTAAGCGATGTATTGGCAAGCTGGAGAACCAGACTGCTCCTCTTCAATTGCTTGATACCTCAACGAACCTTGAGGACAAGGTTCCTTTTGCCGAAGGGGGTAATTTTATGAAGGATAGGGCAGCCCAGTTTATTGAAATTGCCACGGTGGTTGATGAGTTGGATATTTCAGGTGGCACAAGGAAAAGCTCGAGGCTGCGTACAACTAACAGAATGTTAAGGGATTATTCGTGGGACCCTCCCTGAGAATTCTGTTAGAGGTCAGAGTGTGCGTGAGAGTGTTAAAGTTTGTGTGATGGGACCATTATGGATTATGCTGATTGTGAATCTCCTTCCTCCCTTATTTGCTTCTTCTCTGCCTATTCTCTTCTTCTTCTTCTTCCTCTCTACTCTGACTGTTCTTCTGGTTCTACTTTCTAAGTTGTAACTCCGTTTATTATATATTCATTCCCTAAGATTACTGTAATTGTTCAGTGAATTTGATCAATAGAAGTCGTATTGTTGTTGGGTTGATTATGAGCTAGTAGCAGCTGCTAACAGATGACCCTTTTATTACATTATTAAAGAATTAAAAGAATATCAATTTTTCTTCTGTTTCTGTTTCAATTAAATTGATCTATCATGGTTAATCAACCTCCTTTAGTCGATTATCCCCTATTGTCTATATTCAACCCTCTTTATTGGTCGTTTTGTTTATCAACCTCCTTCTTGGTTGATTATCAACCTATTGTCGATAATCGACCCTCCTTTTGGTATCACCATCGTGGTTAATCATTAACCTTAGTCAATAAAACGACCTCCTTAGTGGTCGATCATCAACCTATTGTTGATAATCAACCTTCTTGGTCGTCTATCAACTTGTTGTCGCTACTCAACCTCCTTCTTTGTCGGTTGCCACCTCCTTCTTGGTGAAAAACATCATCTGTCTGAATGGCTAAGTAGCAGGGACATCAACCTATGGTCGATAATCGACCTCCTTCTTGGTTGATTAAGGGCATTCCCTTAATTTTAAACTTCCGCGAAGAGAAAGAAAAAAGAAAATGAATGTCTTTTAATTAATTCAAGACTTACAGAGGGTGCATACACCAAATCTTCACTAACTTGTGCAGCCTGTCTACACCTTAATACACAGCTTCCGAAGAACTTGAGCATTACTATTTTTCCTGAATGACTTACCAAAAAGCAATGACCTCCCAATGCTGATTTTAAGTGCAGTGTATCATTTTTGACTTGTGATTGAACTTTAATACCTTTTGGAACTCTTTGTTTGTTTAAGTTGCAGAATTGACAGCAATTGTGTGTACCATATTGTCTAGTTTCTTGGTTTATAACGCGTGGACAGTTTGCTCCAATTGGTGCAGATTGTGGATCTGGCATTGGAAGGGTTACCAAGAATCTTCTTATACGATATTTCAATGAGGTATATATTTTCAATTTGAATAAAGTATATCTGATTTATCAGCAAATAAGATACTCAAACAATTTGATCTGTTTGACAAGACGTTGTGTTTAATCCCTCTAAAATGGCTATCTAGGCTAAAAAAAGCAGACAACCAGATTGGACTTTGGCTTGAATGATAGATTTCAGGGTACTTATATTCCTAAGTAGATAGTAAAGAATCCTTGATTAAGTAGAAAACTAGAAGTGGGGGAGGACTCCATGATTCACCTCAAGAGGTCCTAACGATTATCCTTGAAGCGAGTTTCTATAATGATTACTGCATTTGATATCTATGGAAATTTGGGGGTGGGGGTGGAGGGGTCCATGTTTACACCCTTCAGTCACTACTAAATGATTAAATGGATTGAATCAGTTGGTTGACATGAAAACTTGCGTTTCTTTCAGCTTAAAGTTGTAAAACATGAACCAAGACAAATTATATTTCAAATAATCTTTTTTCCTTTTTCGGTATGTCTATTGCATCTAACTTTTTGTGAATGCAATTGTTTAGACTTAGAATTCAGTTGTGCGTATTATATAGACATTGTCCCGTTACCTGATATCTACATTTGCCATTGTGAAGATAAGAGAAAACATGTTAGTGACTTGGTTAAGTAACAATATGTTGGCAAATAATTTTGAGTCATCTAAGCTGGGTAGCTATGGAGTCGAATTCATCACTGTGATTCTGAAGGCGTGATTCCTCAACTATAGATTCATTGGAATTCTTCAGACTGTCCTAGTTTTGAGAGTGTTACAACTATTGTTACCTTTCTCAAACAAAGAAGAACTTTTTATGATTATTGGCATAGAAATAAATATAGAGATTTGGTTAAATAATCTAGCTAGAATAAATACCGTGAGTAGTTTTATTGGTGCTAACTGTTAAAAACATACTTGGAACCTTGATGGCTGAAGAGTCAGTTTATGATGCATAATCTAGGACTGTTCTGAAGTTAGGTTACAGGAAAACTTTACAATTTGCAGAGGAAAGGTTTTGCTTGTAGTTGTAGATGGACAAATGATCATACCCTGTTTTATTATTGCTTTCTATTAACTGTTGACAATATTCCGGTTTCATTATTCATGCTACACGGAAAAAAGAAAAGAAGGACCAAAAAGTAAGCATCATCCTGGGATGCTTGTGATTGTTACGAAGTTACCTAATTCCTTTTTGTTATTTTTGTTTCTTACGAAATAATACATTATGAAACTAGGCTGCAAATTGTGTGTAAACTTATAATGGGTTTGCACATCACATTTCAAATTGGGGGACTTGTCAGAAACTTGGTTGCTCAAGGTGGGCATCCTTCTCCTCTTTTTGTTTTATTGGACTTCTTTTGGAGAAGAAATTTGGTAAATGCAATAATTACTGTGGGATGCAGTATGCATTTTCAATAAGTATTGGTTGATGTTTTTAGTTTAAGCTCTTCACACTTGATTGCTTTGTCCTGGTCCCAAGGATGATTCTGTAATATTTAGTTTCCTAGCATGTAGTCTTTTCTTTAATACAGGGGCACTTTTCTACACCCACCCTATGGTCACATGGCATATATATGCAACATATATTCTGCCCAACATTTTACACCATAATTTACTGCTGCCATCTCGTCTAAATGGCTGTGGTTTCTTCACAAACATGGTAAATGGCTTCACCTACTTAAGAAACTTTTATTCCTCATATTTACCTGCAGTTAGTATTCCTTTGACAAAAATTTGACATGTTCGTTTTTTCATCAGGTCGACCTTCTAGAGCCTGTATCACATTTTTTGGAATCAGCCCGGCTAAATTTGGCTCCTGAAAATTTAATGGTGTCAGAGTTGCACAAAGCTGCCAATTTTTATTGTGTTCCACTCCAGGTACAAGCTTAAGTTGCCGCCTTTTCACTAAAAAAGTTATTCCCTTTTCGCTATTATCTGCTTATAGTACTCATTTATGAAAGCATAATATTTGATATTTGACTAACATTAATTATTGCATTAAAGTTAGGTAGATTTAAATTGTCAAGTCAATAACTTGGTGATGATAAAAGTGCAAAACGTAGGAGTATAAATAAACCAAAATGTTATTAAAATAATACCGGTTCCACTAAAAGATAAGGAATTTCTAAAAACAAGAGATGAATAAAATAAGTATCCGTTGTTGACGTATAATACATAAATAGAATTGTCCCCTTTAACATATTAAGATTTTATATGTGGTGGTTACACAATTAAACATGGTGCTAGAGTCAGTAAAGGTCCTAGGTTCGAACTTACAGCTACCTTTCAACAAAAATATTTCCACGTGCATATCTCATTAAGAATAATCAGACCTCCACATGAGGCGGCATGTTGTAGGCATATACAATGAATTTCTCCTCTTTAACAATTAAATTTTTAAAGAAGTGGTCACACAATTTAAACAGTTTGGATTTATACCAAAAAAGTTGGAAAGCAAAAGAATCATTTACTGTTTGCTCGATTACTAATTCATTCGGTAGATTCTCGTGGATTTACCTACTGAAATTTATATCATGATCTCCGAATAGCAACAATCCTACTACTATTCTCTTACGATTTTAGTCTGCAACGAAATCACCAAGCTGCAACCTCATCAGAATCAGGTGGTAAAAGAAATTTTATCCCATAATGTTTCTTTATCCAAGCCTCCTAGGTACAACTAGTGCTTGTGGAGAGAACGATATTTTGATGTTTTTGCTGGATTGTTGAATTTTAGATTTCAGTAATGGCATGGCTGGTGTTGTTTTCACTTATATGAGTGCGTTTCAAACGTTAAAGTATCTCATCAACATTATCATGGTCCAAACAACAAAATAAATATGGTAGTACAAGATTTAGTTATGTTAAGTAGTTAGTCATGTATAGTGTCCCACATCGGGAAGTAGATACCTATTATTATATTATCACCTTATATAAATAGGGTTGTACAACACTTTAATTAAGTAATTAGATTTTTCTCCCGTGCATTTTCACATGGTATCAGAGCATTAGTGAGAAACTTATCGTTGTGCATCATTCCAGTGACTTCCGGGAAGAAACACCTCGTCGCCGTGCAATTTTTCCGGCGACTTAGAAGGCTGTCCGCAAGCAAATCACTTTCTGTTGGTGCTGTGCAAAAACCAAAACCACCACACGACTCCTCAGGCTCAGGCGACCAAACCCAACCAGAAAACTCACACCCACGTGCCCTCACGCGCCGAAAAAGGAAAAAAAATTCCGGCGAGATCTGACCCACGCGCCGACGTGTGAGACCATTTCCGGCCAGATTTTGGAAAAGTTTCTGTTGAACAGTTGGATCGCCTCATAGTTCCGAGCCTATCCGTACCTTTTCCTTTTTATTCCAATCACTTTGAGATTTTCCGGCAACTACACTGACTTTCCGGCAGCTACAATGATTTTTCCGACAAAAATTTTCTACCTTAAGATAAGACGGTTCCCGCCCTCAATTCAGGGAATAGAACTAACTCAGGAATTGAAATTATTGAAGAAGCTCTTTATACTGGAATTGAATCCTACACATAAGAGCAATTACTCAGGAGGTTATTCCGAGTCTTTTCATTCAAGTTTAAATCAATTTTCGACCACTTTTATATTCTCCGGCGTAACATTAATGGCATTCGTATCAGAAGTCTTTTTAACTCACAATTCCTTGGATCCAATCCAGATGGTTTCTATACCAGATTATATTGAGTTCCTTCAGTACAAAGCATGTAAACAGACATCTTCAGGGATAGCTTCCGTTGTTCAAACATATAGTACCGTGACATGTGTCTCCCAATCTTCAACCTCTGAGTCTTGGGTCATTGATTCAGGTGGATTTGATCATATTTCTGGTGACAAATCTATTTTCACTAGTATTTCGTATTCTCAATCTATTCCAACAGTCACAATGGCCAATGGGTCTCAAACCATGGCAACTGCAATAGGTCAAGCAAGCCCACTTCCTTCCTTACCTTTAGATTCAGTTCTTTATGTTCCTAATAGTCTTTTTAATCTCATAGCCGTTAGTCGCTTAGCCAAATCACTTAAATGCGCTGTTTTATTTCTTGATGACCTTGTTTTTATACAGGAACGCAGTACGGGGTGGATCATTGGTACCGGGCGTGAATTAGATGGGTTTTATTACCTTATCCTTGCAAAATCACATGGACTCACATCTTGTCTTCCTTCACTAACTTGTCTTATTACCGATTCACCAGATTTATTACATAAACGTTGGGACATCCCAGTTTGTCAAATCTTCAGAAAATAGTACCTGGTTTATCTTACTTGTCCACTTTAGAGTGTGAGTCATGTCAGCTCCGTAAGCATACCCACTCCCATTTCCCTCACCGTCTTGATAATCGAGCAGAGTCACATTTCACTTTAGTCTATTCAGATGTTTGGGTCCTAGTCGGTTCAGTTCTACCTTGGGATTCCGCTACTTTGTCAGTTTCATTGATAATTATTTCAGGTGCACTTGGATATTTTTGATGAAAAATTGGTCTGAGTTGTTTTCTATTTTCCAGACCCTCCACGCTGAAATTAAAAATCAATTTGGGTTTTTTATCCGCACATTTCGTAGTGATAACGCCCTAGAGTATTTGTCTTCCCTATTTCAGCAGATTCTGAACTCTGATGGGGCTATTCATCAAACATTTTGTCCGTACACATCTCAACAAAATGAGGTAGCTGAAAGAAAGAATAGACATCTTATTGAAACTGCTCGTACCCTACTCATACAATCTCATGTTCTGTTGCGTTTTTGCGGAGATGCAGTTCTTACATCTTGCTATCTTATTAATCGTATGCCATCTTCAGCTATCCAGAGTTCCATTCTCTGTCCTGTTTCCCTACTTACCTTTGTTCTCTTTTCCACCCCGTGTCTTTAGAAGCACGTGTTTTGTTCATAACCTTATTCTAGGAAAAGATAAGTTAGCTCCTCGTGGTCTTAAGTGTGTATTTCTGGGTTACTCGAGAACGCAAAAGGGGTATTGATGCTATTCTCCTGACCTCCAGCGGTACCTTATGTCCGCTGATGTTACCTTCTTTGAAAAACAATCATAATTCACAGGTCCAAGTAATCACTTAGATATTTCTGAGGTGCTACCAGTTTCATCCTTTGGAGATTCAGTCACCATCTCGCGTTCATCTTCCTCTACAACTCCAGCTCCACCACCTACAACTCCAGTTGCAGCTCCACCACCTATAGCTCCAATTCCACCACCTAGTTCAGTTCAACCTTCTGCAGCTCCACCACTCTTGACTTATCATCGTCGTCCACGTCTAGCATCATGCCCAAGTGATTCACGTCCTGCATCAGATTCTGCACCTACTTTGGACTTGTCTCCTCTTAGTCAACCAATTGCACTTTGCAAAGGTGTACGATCCATACTTAATCCTAATCCCTATTATGTCGGCTTAAGTTATCATCGTGTGTCATCACATCATTATGCTTTTATATCATCTTTGTCCACTGTTTCTATCCCTAAGTCTACATGTGAGGCACTATCTCATCCAGGATGGCGACATGCTGTGATTGAGGAGATGTTTGCTTTACATGCGAGTGGCACTTGGGAGCTTGTTCCTCTTCCTTCAGGTAAGTCTACTGTTGGTTGTCGTTGGGTTTATGCGGTCAAAGTCGGCCCGGATGGCCAGGTTGATCGGCTTAAGGCTCGTCTTGTTGCAAAATGATACACTCAAATTTTTGGGCTTGATTATAGTGACACTTTCTCTCCCGTGGCTAAAGTAGCATCTGTCCATCTCCATGGTTGTTGTACGTCATTGGCTTCTTTATCAGTTAGACATTAAGAATGTTTTTCTCCACGGTGATCTTGAGGAAGAAGTTTATATGGAGCAACCACCTGGTTTGTTGCTCAGGGGGACTCTAGTGGTCTTATATGGCGATTGCGTAGGTCCCTATATGGTTTGAAACAGTCCCCTCGAGCTTGGTTTGGTAAGTTCAGCACAGTTATTCAGGAGTTCGACATGGCTCGTAGTGAAGCTGATCACTCTGTGTTTTATCGGCATTCTGCTCCTAATTTGTGTATTTATCTGGTGGTTTATGTTGATGATATTGTTATTACTGGCAATGATCAGGATGGTATTACTAATCTGAAACAGCATCTCCTTCAACACTTCCATACTAAGGATCTGGGCAGATTAAAGTATTTTCTAGGTATTGAGGTAGCTCAGTCTAGCTCAGGTATTGTTATTTCACAGCGGAAGTATGCCTTAAACATTCTTGAGGGACTGGAATGATGGGCTGCAGACCCATTGACACTCCTATGGATCCGAATGCTAAGCTTCTGCATGGACAGGGGAGCCTCTTAGAGATCGTACGAGATATAGGAGGTTGGTGGCAAATTTAATTGCCTCACATTAACTAGACCTGATATTTCTTTTTCGGTGAGTGTTGTAAGTCTGTTTATGAATTCTCCCTGTGATAGTCACTGAGATGCAGTTGTTCGCATTTTTCGGTATATAAAGTCAGCTCCAAGCAAAGGGTAACTATTCGAGGATCGAGGCCGCGAGCAGATTGTTGTGTACACAAATGCTGATTGGGTAGGATCAACTTCTGATAGACGTTTTACGTCTGGATATTGTGTTCTAGTAGGAGGTAATTTGGTCTCTTGGAAGAGCGAGAAACAGAATGTAATTGCTCGATCTAGCACCGAAGCCGAATATCGAGCCATGACTATGGCAATGTGTGAGCTAGTTTGGGGCAAGCAGTTGCTCAAGGAGGTGAAGTTCGGAGAAGTTAGCAAGATGGAACTGGTGTGTAATAATCAAGCTGCTCTTCATATTGCGTCAAATCCGGTATTCCATGAGAGGACTAAACACATTGAGATCGACTGTCACTTTGTCAGAGTATAGATACTCTCAGGGGATATTGTTACAAAGTTTGTAAAGCCGAATGATCAGCTAGCAGATATTTTCGCTAAGTCTCTTGCTTATTCTCGTTTTAGTTACATCTGTAACAAGCTCGATACATATGATTTATGTGCACCGGCTTGAGGGCGAGTGTTAAGTAGTTAGTCATGCATAGTGTCCCACATCGGGAAGTAGATACCTATTATTATGTAATCACTTTATATAAATAGGGTTGTACAACACTTTAATTAAGTAATTGGACTTTTCTCCCGTGCATTCTCACAAGTACATTGCTTTTAGGATTTCCAGCTTTCATCAGATAACATTATCAATAATGTCTTGGTGGCCTCATCCGGACAGGAAAGTTAGGGGCCATATAAAGGTAAGTTTAGGATTCAATTGTAGAGGGCACCTTTTAGGTTTAAATCCATGGGGACAAAAACCGTGTCGTTCCAAAGACTTGCAAGAGTTAACAATACCTTGGAAGTTGGACCCAGTGTTGTGAAGAACGTAAAGCGAGAAAAAGCGACAACCCCCTTTTCGCTTAAAGCGAGAAGCGAATCGCTCGCTTTATTGAAGTGAAACGGAATCTAAAAAAAAAAAAATTAAAATAAATAGTGCATAGACAACACATGTAACTGTAAGCAAATGTTCAATACTTCAATGTAAAAACTAAAGAGTAGCATCAATTAAATCACAAAAGAAAGGTAATAAGAACTAAGAATAAAGGATATAAAAATAAGAGGAAGTGCAGTATACCATTCCAGTAAAAAATGGGCAGCATTTCAAACGAAAAAACAGTGCAAGAAAATGAAGAAGAAGAAGAAGAGAAGAATGAGAAAGAAGAACTGAAGGGGAAAAAAAAATTCGCCAGCATTTCGCTGCTGTTCGGATGCTGAAATAGTAAAAGAAAAAGGAGGAGGAGGAGGAGGAGGAGGAGGAGGAAATCACATACCTGGACCAAACTTGATGATCTTGAAGTTGAAAAGTGTAGAAAACTTGAACCCTAGTCGCCTCTTTCTTTCTCTGTTGCTGCTAGTCGATATGTTTTAAAAAAAGAACATCTTTTTTAATTAAATAGATTGACAGTCCTTTAAAACAGAGAAGCGCACTCTTCTTACGTATCGCTTCGCATTGTCGCTTCTCGCTATTTAGTGGAAGCGAGCGCTTTTGAATACCTGCTACGCTTTAGATAGCATAAGCGCTCGATGGGTCGCCTCGCATCGCTTCTCGCTTTAAGAAAGGAAGCGCCCGCTTTTCTCAACACTGGTTGAACCAAGGTCGTTACAAGTAGTGTTAGAGCTAGTACCTCCCTTAGTATGATGGTCGGAAAAACCTCAGCGAGGAGCTGAATCTCTAAGGGAGGGGGAGTCAATGTAACAGCCCATGAACCATTGGCGGTTGAAATTGAAAGAAGGTTCATGATGAAGCTTGCCTTAGACAAATCTCATATCAGGATGGGAGGCGAAAGCTAGGGGCCATATGAGGGTAAGTTCATGATTCAACTGTTGAGGCGCATTTAGCCAGAGGGACAAAATAGTGAGGCCTCAAAGTTGGGCCTGAAGGGACAGTACCTTGGCAGTTGGGCTTGAGCCTTTACACCTATCTTAATCCAAGAGTGTACTAGTGCATTAATATTCTGAATTTGCCTTTCTTCAGTGAATGCAATTGGGGAGGTTAAGACCATCACATCCCATAATTTGGTAAATCTGATAGAAGACCTTAGCAACAGTGCAAACTCATATATATGCTTCTTGCTACCGTCATATGTTCAAAATTCTTAATGCTTGTAACTCATTCTTCCTTGATATGATTGTTTGAAGGAAGCATTGGCCCTCTTTTAAACTTTTCCAGTGGCTTGAAAAGAACGGACGGTCTCCATAGCATTTCGTTTGACCGAGCTTTGACACCTCTGATAGATAGCTCAGAGTGAAACCATTAGGACCAATATCCACAACATAGAGCCTTATCTTGCTTAAAAGTTCAAGCAAAACACAGACCTTATGGATCATGCAATCACTGATCCTTCACCCTAACCTTCACGTTTGTGGGAAATAGGACATATATCTAATTTGATTTTTTTTTTCACTCACCTCTTGAGTCATCAAATTGGAAACATGTTGCTTTCTACATTTATCTTTTCTTTTCCCTAGATGGTGCATAGGCAGCAGGTGATTTACTTTAACAATGCAGCTGTTTGTTTCTCCATGTAATCAGTCTCGAAATCAGGTGAAAAGAAGGAAGAATTAGTGGTAGGAGGTCCTATGATCAATCAGTATCTCTTGAGACATGGTCATTTCAAGTAATGAAGTCCTTATTGCGGTAGCTATCCCTTAGCATTTGATACTATGATTTCTGGAAGCAGAGAACAGAGAACAGAGACATTAGTATGCTATTTGTGAGAAAGCACGGGAGAAAATAATATGTTATATCTGTTTATACAATGATACAATGAACCCTATATATAGATAATACATGTCCTACTCCTAATACATA